>PVIU01006495.1:0-101167 GCA_004026605.1 Ondatra zibethicus
CCTGCATTCAAATATATGGGGACCATGCATTCAAATATATGGGGACCATGCATTCAAATATATGGGGAGCCTGCATTCAAATATATGGGGACCATGCATTCAAATATATGGGGACCATGCATTCAAATATATGGGGACCATGCATTCAAATATATGAGGAGCCTGCGAGGCCTTTGTCGTTCAAACCATTACAGATGTTCATCAAACTGGGATGTTTTCAATCATATTTTTTGAAATGTCTCCTATACCTTCTCTTCCTTCCTCCCAGAATTTGGATACAGCATACTTGATTATGTTTCCCACGGCTTGTGAAGCTCTCTTCTCTTTCTTGTTTTTTCTCACTCTTGGGCTGGAAATTCTCAAATCACTAAACCTTCCAGTTCAGTGCTGTTGATCTTTTTATTGAATTTATTGTCTCAGTTATAGTTTTCAAATCAGAGGTTTTTAACAGTCATTACATCTCTTTATAAATATTCTATATTAATGTGGTTTCCACTAGCTATTTGACTATGATTAAAAGATTAGGTTTAGGAGCTGCAGAGATGACTCAGAGGTTAGAGGTGTTGGCCGAGCTTATAGAGGATCCTTACCCCTATGCTTGGAATCACATGTTACTAATGTTCGAGGGGATCCTGTACCCTCTCTGGGTACTGCACTCATGTACACAAACCCACATATATATATATATATATATATATATATATAATTTTTTTTATTTACAAAATAAAAGTAAAATTTCTGATGTGCAGTCTTCTCCTGTAGCCCATTTATGGTCTTCCACAGTTTCTGCTGAGGTTTTGGTGTTTTGTTTTGTTTTTATGTTTTATAACCTTTTTCTTCTTTAAAAAAAATTGGCAATTTGAGTATTAAAAAAACTACGTGTATAAATAAGCTCCATCTCCCAGTTTATTGTTGCTTTTTTTTCCCTCATTATTGCTGCTTTTTGCTTGAAGACAGATTAATTCTGTAAAGCCTGTTGTTTATCATGTGCAGTTGCTGCACCCTGGTCACTTTGGTAGTAGTCAGCCAATGATTGGACTCACATTCCCTAAAAGCCTCGAATCATTAGTTCTTCTAGCATTTTATGGGGCCACATGTGTTGTAATATCCTCTAGTGTTCCTAAAGCCAGTTTATAACTGCCTTAGCTGCCACCTCCCGACTGCACAGAGCCTCAGCTCAGCTGGAAAGGAGGAGTAGGACTTCCTAGGTCTTTTCAGGGCATATGCACAGCCTTACCTCTGGGTCCCTAAGAAGTTGTCCACTTGTTTAAATATCTCATTCCACAGATTTTCCATCTGTTTTCATGAGCCTCCTCTTGAGTTCAGCTGGAAATGTAACTTGTAGTTATGGCGTTAAACAGTCCAGGAGTTGTAGCCAGCCTTGTGCTAGGGACACAGCTGTTATCACATAGCTCAAGCCCAAAGCCAAGAGAGATGGAGGCCAAGCCTTGAGCATAGAACTTTCCTGGGAACTCTGAGACAAGTTGTCAGGACAGGCTCTCTGAGAAGGCTACTGGTCGATCCAGCCCATCTCTCTTGCTCGGTGTCTTCTCAGCTTGGGATGCTCCCCTTTGTAAGATGGCAAACTAGGAGACTAAACTTCAGTGCCGTGGAGCTCAATGTTCTTATGGTGATCAGTTATTCCCTGTGAACACTTCTCAGACTGCTGGGTTTTAGTTAGCTCAGATTGCTGAAAAACTTTATTTTCACAACATTTTGCTGATGCTTATGGTGCTTGTGTGGAGCAGAACACTTAGAGAAGTGCTTACTTCACTGTTCTGGCATTAAGTATTTTGAGCAGAGATATGTCACTATCAAGGCCAGTTTTGTGAAAGTATATTTTACTTGTGTCTAATGTTCTCACTTTGGCATGGGCATTGGTAAATAGGATGTGGTAACCTGATCCCCCCAGTCATCCAGTTAAGGAAGACCTGAGATGATCAGAGGAGCCAACCAAGGCCAAAAGTTCAGAGAATCAGAAATAACAGACGGCATAGCCATGGAGGAAGCCTGACTGAGTGTAGAGGGATTCTCTCGTGTCTGCTTTCTAAACGCCCACCCCCAATTTCCTCCATATACAACCTTGGGGGGATGCATAGTACGATACACAAAAAGTATAGAATGGGGCGAAAATAGCTATGATGCCAATATGTTAGGGAAATAAAATCATACAGTAATGTGTTTTTGAAAGCACTATATGTTGCCTCATATAATCTTATAACTGGGCAAGAGAGGAACAAGATAACAAGCATGTAATGTACGACAGCAAGCAGCTGGAATCTCGGTAGGCACCTGCTTTCAATGGTAGGACTCCATATTAGGTCGAGATGCTACAGAGGGCTCCTCGTCTCTCACTAGCAGGTTAAGCCTGCCAAAGGTTGTGATGATTTCCCCTTTGTGTTTGTTTTCTGGGACAGCTTCACTGTGACCTAAACGCACAGTCCTGCTGCCTCAGCCACCCACATACTGGGATTGCAAGTATGTGCCATCACACCTGGCTTTAAAATACGTTCTAGACTCTTCCCTTCATCCTGGAGGCCTGCTGAAGACAGAACTTCCAGAGGGTCGCTATGCCTAGAAGGCCGTGGTGCATTGTAGTGGAGCCAAAGAAAACACACGGCTCTTCTTAAAATGTAAAAATTATACTGGAGATGAAACCCAATTCTACATTGGCAAGAGATGTGCTGATGTAGATTAAACAAAAAAAAAAATTCAAACAAACAGACAAACGAAAATAAAGAGCACAGTGGCCATTGGTGGTAAAGCAGGAAAAGCACAAGTGATATGGAGAAAGGTAACTCAGGCCCCTGTTACAGATCATGCTAATTCTGAAACAGCATTCCTACACAGACCACTGGACACAGAATCTTTGTGATGCTGTACTCCTCATGGGTTTAACTAATGAAAAGTAAATAAATAAAAATGTGTTTGCCTTTCAAAAATGATTCCTAGAGGAAAATTTCCCCAGCTCTGGTCAATTGGTTGAGACTGAAAGAGTATGCCCAAGATTCGTGGAAAATACGGTTTTAACACCGTCTCAGTCAGGATTTTATCATTGTGAAGAGAACCGTGACCACAGCAACAAGAAAACATTAATTGGGCTGGCTTACAGTGAGAGGTTTCGTCCACTGTCATCGCGGCCCAGGGCGCTGCAGAGAGTGAGAGCTCTCCGTCTGGACGGCAGGCAGCAGAAGTAAACTGTGTAGCACGCTCCGTAGAGCTTGAGGAGAGGAAGCCTCAAAGCCCACCCCACAGTGACACTCTTCCAACAAGGCACACTCCTAATAGTGCCACTCCCTGTGGGGGCCACTTTCTTTGAAACCACCACAGACACTTTGCAACACCAAAGATACAAATGATCTTCTAATGTGGGGGCCTCAAAATCCATATCCTGTCAGTTTACTGGAAATTTTTGAGGACTGATCATTGCAGAGTTGAGCCTAGCACCTGTTTTCCAGCAGGTGTCAGCATTACTTTAAACAGCGACCATGGGCTTCTGTGGAAGGAGACGCCTGTGCGCTCACAGCCTGCTGTTGGCATGAAGTGATGGGAATGTGTCATGTCTGTCTAGAGCTTCATTCATCTACACTTCAGCATGGTGACCATCTGTGGGATTACTAACCTATAATAACTAAGGATCAAAAGCTTTCCATTTTCAGAAGACTCTAAATATTTTAAAGAAACTGGGTCAACAGGGGGCAGCACAATTTTAGGATATTTAATTTTGATCATGACCATTCAGAACAAGATCCAAATTTCCTGTGGTAGGGGCATTGTCAAACATAAAATCCGTCTATGTCAAATAAGATGTGATTTGTAACCCAACTATATAAAGCAGATAAAGTGATATTTTACTAAAATAAATAGTACTTTATAGTATTTACATATATTAAACACTGAAAATAGCAGGCTTACTTTAAACAAAAAAATGTATAAGAAAATTTTCTAGAAAGTACTATGGCAGCCTCCCATTTACAGATGAGAAAATTGAGCCTTAGTGAAATCTTACAGCACAACCAAGGTCATATAGGCACAGAGTCTTAGAGCTTGCACAAGAGCTCGGTCTCTGGGGTCCGTGCCTGAGAGCCTGCAACTGCACAGTGGTGAGTAGTTCTCTTTGGTGTCATTGCACCACTGATATTCAATCCTGTCCGCTTCTTTGGCTTTCAACGTGCATCTTAGAGGAAATGCTGTTTACACTGGTGGATTAGAAATGATAACTTTAAGTCCTTATTCTGCAGCTTCCAAATATTTTTTAATTAAGTAAATGTCAGGAAAATGTTTATTCCATGGTAGAAAGGGTGGCACATTGAATCTACTACAAACAAATGTTTTGCTACTTTCTAATATGTTGGCAAGCAGTGTAGTGACACAGGCAGTAGACACAGCTGTGCACACCGTCCAGGTGAGCTGAAGCATGAAGATGCTAATTACTCACTGGAGCCCAGTGTGCAGCGAGCACATAGAAGATGCTAATTACTCACTGGAGCCCAGTGTGCAGCGAGCACATAGAAGATGCTAATTACTCACTGGAGCCCAGTGTGCAGCGAGCACATAGAAGATGCTAATTACTCACTGTAGCCCAGTGTGCAGCGAGCACATAGAAGATGTTAATTACTCACTGGAGCCCAGTGTGCAGTGAGCACATAGAAGCCTGCGTTCCACATCTGCTTACCTTACACTATTACTCCTGTTACTCACTCGTGTCCCCTATTGCTTGTAGCTTCTATTTTAAATAGTTATACTCATATTTTAAAAATGAAATCCAGTAGAGTCCAGAAAGTGCAGTTATGGATAACAATATCATCCAAAATATAAAGAATGTTTGGAAGTAGTCTAATTGCCATTTGAATTCACTTTCTGATAGTAAAAACATATTACACATATTCAGATAATCTCATTTAGAACACTCATTAATAGAAACACTGTACATTTAAAATACACCACCTGAAGGCTGGGGACGCGACTTAGCAGCTAACAGCACATATTGCTCTTGCAGAGGACCCAAGTTTGGCTCCCAGAGACCATGTCAGGTTGCTCACAACCCCTTTATGTCCAGTTTGAGGCACCTACATTCATATGTACAGATACACACAATTAAAAATAAGATTTTTAAAAGAGTACACCAACCTGTGCAAGAATGACCAATTGTAGCTCACTATATAATCCAGTGGCCACTTTGAACAAGCTTACCTCCAATGTATCCGTGAAGTCATGCCTGGAGGGCAGAGCTATTACTAAGGTAGCAGCGAACCTGTGTTGCAAAGTCTCAGGAAGGAAGCTTTTTCATTTTTCAGGAATATAATGGCCCATATAGGACAGGAAGTGAAGTCCAGTACCTTAGAACAAGTTCCTGCGTGTGTTAAAGCTGCTAGTTACAGGATTCCTGTGTGGTTATGTCTGCTATAGCATGTCCACATTGCCAAGGCTGATTGTAATGCAACCTTTTTTTTGTATTTTGTTTTGTTTTGAGATGGGTCTCACTTAGCCAGGATGTCGCTGAACTCAGTGTGTAGCTGAAGATGACCTTGAACTGCTCTCCCTTACTGCCACCTCACAAGTGCAAAGCACACAGCAAGGGGGCTGGAGAGATGGCTCAGCGCTTAAGAGCATTGCCTGCTCTTCCAAAGGTCCTGAGTTCAATTCCCAGCAACCACATGGTGGCTCACAACCATCTGTAATGAGGTCTGGTGCCCTCTTCTGGCCTGCAGACATACACACAGACAGAATATTGTATACATAATAAATAAATAAATATAAAAAAACAAACACACAGCAAGTCTGTTTTACTACTGGATAAAAGCTGGGTTTCTCTTCCTAGGTGTAAAATATATGTGAAGGCAGGCCTTGGGGCCCTCTGTGGGGCAGGCATCTGCTAATAGCATAGCTAAGGAGTTGTGATCCCTGTCTGGACACTCAGCTGTGCTGTGTGAAATTCCTCTGGCTCTTGAGACAGATGTGTTCCGTGCCAGGTCAGATGTGTTTCTTGCTCCTGCAGGTGCATGCAGCTTTCCCTTCATGCTCCTACCCATCAGCGTTCACATGCTGCAGTCATCAGCTTATGAAGTGCCCACTGGGGTGCCTGGGGTCTGCCTGAGAGTCTTGGAGAATGAACCAGCAGTGAGGACAGCAGTTGGGATGCAATGCAGTGGGTCGGCAGAAGTGCCCACCTGCCTGCTCTGAGGATTGTGGCCCTTGTCTGACAAGCCTTTCTAAAGCCAACCTCAGATTCTGAAATAGAGTTCTGTAATCCAGAGTTTCTCACACATATTGATTCTTCTGCCTAAAATTTCCCACAGCGTTTGGTCCTGTTCTGCCCTGAAAGTCACCCATCTACTCATTATTTCGTCATGCACAGAACGGGCTCTCCACAGCCTTCCTGCTGAGCATTTCCAAGTAGCTATTTTGTTATATTATTGTTTCAGCACCTATGAGAATGTGGTCACAAAGTTCAGTCACAAATAAATTGGGGTTATTTGATTGTTCTTACTGAACAGCGGGATGTGGTGGCGCACGCCTTTTTATCCCAGCACTGGGGAGGCAGAGGCAGGCTGATCCTTGTGAGTCTGAGGAGCCTGCCCTATAATAGTGAGTTCCAGACCAGCCTGAACTATGTAATGAAAGCTACACAACAACAACAACAAACCACTGAACAGACTGAGAATATAAGTATTGTGTTAATTACTGCAGCGTCATTGATTTTTCTGGCAGGTACGGTCCCCACTGTTTTTATCCCTAAGTGAAATTGTTTTTATTGCCATTAAAGAAGTCAAACCTATGATATATAGAATTCCCACAGAAGTAAGTCCATGGGAAGTGAACTTACACTTTGAAAAGTTTAAACCTGAAGAAGTGACCCACTGAATGACAACAGCATCTCCAAAATAGCAATGTTTGGGCACTCTGTAGCTCACCTGCCACTCTGGGGACGTTTGTAGACAACACAGGCTGTCGAGGAATAAAGAGATAAGAGAAGAAATGGACAGAGGACAACCATATTGGGGAAAGAGAAGCAACCAATGAGAACCTGGAACTGCGAGAGCGAGTAAGTCCTTAAACCCAGTCAGACACTCAGGGGTAGATGCTGCTGGGCAGGCGCAGGGGCTTGAGCTCTGATCCCCAGGGCTCCAACAGGAGGGCAGCCTGGCGTGCACAGCAGTGAGCAAGAGACCAGACTGACACCAGGGTTGTACCCAACCTCCACATAGGAGCACATGTGCACACATATTAAGTTAAAAGAGTAATTTTTGTTTGTTTGTTTGTTTTTTCGACACAGGGTTTCTCTGTAGCTTTTGGAGCCTGTCCTGGCACTCGCTCTGTAGACCAGGCTGGTCTGGAACTCACAGAGATCCGCCTCCCTCCCTCCCGAGTGCTGGGATTAAAGGCGTGCACCACCACCACCTGGCTAAAAGGCAGGCTGATCTCTGTGAGTTCGAGGCCAATCTGGTCTGCAAGAGCTAGTTCCAGGACAGTCTCCAAAGCTGCAGAGAAACCCTGTCTCATAACAAAACAAAACAAAAAAGAACTTTATAAATAGTAAAATAAAAGAGTACCTTTTAAGGAATTTTTAAGGCATAAGAAATTTGAAGGGCAGAATGAAAATACTGAGCACATTCTCTAAGAACTCCAGGATGAGAAACAAGTTATGAAAACGGACAGCTCATCAGATGGAGAAAATATGGCCCCGAATGGGAGTGTTGAAATTGCTCCACATCGAAGAGAACAGCAGTCAAATAATGAAACTCCAAAGATAGAAGGGAAATAGTACCAAGTGAGCACAGGGACTGTGTGATGGAGCAACAGTTACACCCACAGGCTTCTCAGCCCTGCAGAAGACAAAGACCATGCAGGGGTGCAGAGTAACTAGAAATGTCCATTCTCATACCATCTAAATCATCACTCAACATGGAGAGGAAACTCCAGATATTTCCAGGCAACCCAGAGACCTCCACTCATAGATCATTGCACAGATAATGATTATACCATGCATTTGTCAGAAACACGTTGTGTTCAAAGGAAGGAATGAAATAAAAGGGGCAATGGTGAGCCAAGAGACTGTTAAACGCATAGAAAAGTCTGTATAAGCAGAAGTAGGTTAAGCCGAAAAGCACTGGCAAGGACACAATTATTTCAGCAACAATAGGGTCAACTACTGTGTGCTTGTCCAACCTCTGCCCAATAATCCTAAAATATGTGCTTTCTTTAAATAGCCATAGAACATTCATAAAAGCCAACTATATGCTACATAAAAGGAAGTTCTCCACAAATATCATGAACCACTATCATAAAAACTTCATTCTTTGACCACATTGTAATGAAATGAGAAAATGGTTCAACAAAGACCTCTAAAGTGTCCAGCATATTTGCCAGCTGTTCTAGGTTTTTGATATACATTAATGAGAAAGGAATTTTGTCCTCTATGGAATGTAGCTCCAAGAAAGGCAGAGAGCATGTAACAACACTGCAGTGGGTGTGTGGTATGCAACCATTGGAAAGTACTGTTTAAATGGAGGTCAGGATGAGGGCCAGGAATGTGGCTGTGCATGGAGACCTGGAGTAGGTAGAGGGCCACCATGTACAGCCTGGGAAGAAACGCTGTATACAGCAGGAGCAGCCCACCTGGGCATGGAGCATTTGTGCTGAGTTCCAGATCATGAAGCTAAAACACCTCAATTGCAGAGTAGAGATAAGGTTATAAGAGGCCATTCCCCACCCAGATCTTTGTTTCCCAACACACACACAAATTAAAAGCATTCTGAGTTAACCCTGGGTCAGAGAATAAGACATGGCAGAAGTTCAGAATGTTTACAATAAAAAGCAAAGGCGCTGTTCATCTTGTGGAGTATACTTATAACAGCTATGTTTGGTCTTAAATGAAAAGCCAGACGTGGTGGGACACACTTGTGATGGCAGCACTGGTAAGGTAGAGGATAAAGAGTGCTCGGGACTAGAGGTGTGTGCCACCATTAAGATAGAGTCTAAACTGTCCAGGCAGGCCTTGAACTCTCCACTCCCCTGCCTCAACCTGCTGAGAAGCTGGGGTGACCGCCCTGAGCCACCAGGGTCTGCTCCCTCTGTTCCTCTTGCTTGGCTGATAAAAAGCCCTCGAGAGGGAAGCAGGGGCAGATGGCTCATTTACTCAAACACCCGTATCTTTCTCTTATGGCCACAGTGCCCAGATTTTATCTGAGGTACTCACCTGCAACTGCATTGGTCCAGTTTTGTTACTATAATAAAATACCCAAGGCGTCAGTATAGAAGAGGGGTGTGTTTAGCTCATAGTTTTGGAGGTTGAAAGGCCCATCTGCATAGGCCAGACTCTGTGAGGCCTTCTTGACTGCAGTACATCATGTGTGTTTCAGGGGATAGAGAGTGTCTTTCCTCTCTATCACTAGAATTCAGTCTTGAGGGTTTCACCTGAGTGGCCTGTTTTAAACACCACAGTCTTATGCCATTAATTTATAACATTGGAGTTTAAACTCCTGTATAAGTTGGGAGTGGGGACCATGTTCAACCCACACCGCACTTTTTTCTCCCAAACTCTTGAAGTGATTTCCTGGCCCTGACTACCCAGTTCTGCAGGTCACTCTCAGAAAGCTGTTCACTTTCTCACAACTCACAGAACTGGCAGCCAAGAAGGAGAGTGCCTGAGGGAGAGAGGAGGGGGCCGATCCTGTGGTCACTTACAACCTGAATCACACCAATGCAGCCCAGTTTTAGGCAGACTGGGTATTTCCCTAGCAGACCCGCCTGGCTGCTTGCCCTCTCCTGAAATCGCCTCTGGTGTCACAGGGGACAAGCTTGTCTTACTTGGCAGTGCCTTTGTGCTCTTATCACCCGTTTTTGGTGTAATGAAAACTTTTCATATATAAATAAAATTGGAATATGAATGCTGTCTTCCAGCCACAGTGAGAATAAATTCAACAGAGATTATTCAAATTTACATTAATTATTATACAGTTCAGTTTAAACTTTAAAATTTTGAGTGTAAGTAGACACAGGTCAGCTAAATCTACTTAGTGCCAATGGGAAGCCCAGTATGTTTAGTCTGTAGGAATTCTGTTGCTCATCAAATGGCTGTTCTAGATGTTTGCTTGATTTAAACCTATAAGCACCATTAAGGCCCTGCACAATGATTCTGGATGCCATTAACACCTTATAGAGTTCACTCATCTGTCTGGAATTTTAAGATTTTTTTTCTCTCCTCACAGAACTGATAATAATCCTTCACCCTCTGGCAAAGAGAGGAAATATTAAAATTAAAGTCTTATGCAAGGTGAGGGATGTTTGACTTTTGGGAGCCTGTGCTACCCTTCATTTATGCCAGCTCAGTATTGGTTCAGATTTGTGTGGCTCTAGATTAATTGTTACTGGCACCTAGGCAAGCCCTGTTCTAAGCTCATGACAGGGTCTGCAGGATTGACCAGAGGGAGAATGAAGGAGGCACATCAGCGTGGAGTCTACTCTTGCCCCTCGTTCTGTGTGCTGCCTCTCCATGTTTCAGTCTCTGTGGGCTCCTTGGACACTGCCTTTCTCAGATAGGCACTGATACGGAGGCCATCCACTTCCCCCGCTCTAAGGTGGAGTGCAGGATGAACTCGCAGAGGACCAGCCTTTCCTGTGATTCAAGTGCTGTTGTGTTACACTAGTGCCCACTCAAAACGTGATCATTGAGGATCTTAACACTCATCCTGTCGGGCTCAACAATAGCAATTTCCACGGCAATAACAGCCAGGGAGGTGTCTCTCTCCCTCAGAAGCACTCCTGGTGGCATTATGGTTGGCTGACAGGCAGCTATAGGTTCACACGTGTTCTAGCAGATTCAGGAAGTGTGTTCAAGCATGTTTTTGACACCATCTTCAGAAGCAATGATATAGCCTGACTGAAACTAAACTGTGTTTTCTTCTCCAACTGTCAGAAAAGAAATCAAACCATGGAGATTTTACCCATGATTTAGGAATACAAGCTATATATTCCTTTTGGCTCCCACTCTGTAATTTTGAGGTATATTTGAAAA
Source organism: Ondatra zibethicus (assembly GCA_004026605.1). Lineage (NCBI taxonomy): Eukaryota > Metazoa > Chordata > Mammalia > Rodentia > Cricetidae > Ondatra > Ondatra zibethicus. Next base: position 11,018 of record PVIU01006495.1, read on the forward strand.
ATGATATTTTATCTTCCTGAAGGCTAGACCAATTAGTTTGCTCAGATATGTGCTCATTCTTTTTTATTACTTTACATAGCCAAGAGTAGATTTAAATTTGAAGATTTATCTAAAACATTAAAAAATTTAAGATTAAAAAAATTTAGTATGTGCATATGTACAGTTGTGTGTGGATGTGCTGCAGTGCAGGTCTGGGGACCAGAGGGCAGCTGTCCTAAGTCGTTCTCTCCTGACACCAGTTAAGATTCATGAATCAAACTCAGGTTACTGGGCTCCCATCCAGGAGTCTTTTCCTGCTGAAGCATCTCTCTGGCTTAAAGAGAGATAGCTTGAAATTTAAAAATTCTTTAATTACATTGTTATATGGAGTAGCCTTCCTCCTTCCCTCCTCCCTCCATCCTCCCTTCCTATTTTCCTTTCATCTTTTCATCCATTATTTCCTTTCTCTACTCCTGCTACTCCAGCTCATGCCATTTCTCTGGAAATCTTCAAATACAATTCTGAATATTTGTTTTATCATTGTGTGTGTGTGTGTGTGTGTGTTTATATCAAGCAATCCCTTCTTAAATCTTTTTCTTATAAAAATCCAGTTCACTTCAAAAAGGGGAAAAAACAGAAATGAGACCACCCATTTATCACAAATATATACAAGTAAAATAAAAACAAAGCCATTGCCCTGGGATTGTCTATCACACCCCTCTAGAATTAAGCACAATTTACATGTATATTAATCACTTTCTTGCTTTTCTTTGTCTCACCACCCATCATACTTGAGAAGCACTGGGTTTAGTGTGCTAGCCGTCCTTCAGGTTGTTTGTTCTGGGGCTTGTTTTAATGCACACAAATGGAATTACATTAATGGGTGATCTTCTAGGACCAACATTTCAATTACACTGGTAACATTATAATAGTTTTTACTGCTATGAGGTACACCAGTCACTGTATGACCTTACCAGAATTCTTCTGTCCCCTTTTGGGTCTGGGCTGAGGAATGTCTCTCTGGGTGTTATTCTTTCTTGTCTCTTGGTGGCACTCCATACATCTTCAGTGGGAATAGATAGAGTAGGATTTCAAAGCCAGGGGTATATATCTCTGGCATTTTTGAAAGTAGCATCTGCTTATACCCCACCAAAAAGGGGATGGCTCCCACTCCTCTATGTCCACGCCACCCTAGGTATTCTTTTTGCCCATCTGTTGCACAGGTTCTAATTGGTATTAATAATAATAATTAAATAAATAATAAAAAAAACTTGGAAACAGATGTTAGAGGATGAAAGCTAAAGGATCAGAGAAGCAGAGCAGCCAGCCTTACCTTACCTCTACGACTCTTAGTCCCAAAAGAGAGACTGAGTTCCTTTCTCCACCCAGCCATATCAATTCCTGTCTGTACAGACCTCCAGACCTCTATGGTTAAATAATGGATAGCCCCTATCTCTGATCTTCAGTTAAGCTTTATTTGTTATAGTACAAACAAAGTATCACCACATTTCCCCTTTTTGTCTAAAATAAAAAAGAAGGTTATAACTAATATAAGAAAAACTATCTATAATAAGTACAATAACTATATATAATATATACAGGTAAATATATCAACAATGTCTACTCCATTAGCAATTGACAAATTCAGAGAAAATACTCCATATCTGTCCTATCTTGATCAGTCTAAAAGTTTGTACCTAATTCACTTTTTATTCTAAATTGCATTACTAAAACTATCTTTTAATGTCTCTCAACCTTTAGTAAAATTCTTTTTTGAATCTGGTAACAAAGGAAAACTATAACTACAAAATATTCAACTCTGTCAGAATCCTGAGAAGGAAACAATACTGAGTAAGCAGGAAGTGCAAGCAAGCAACTTCCAAAATATGTGAGAAATGACAGAAACAGCTGGCTGCCTGGACAGTCACCTAAAGTTCCTCTGCAACATTGGGGCATCATCTTCAGCCTACAGGCCTAGACTATTCTACAGACTTTTCTATAATGCAGGATTTTTTGAAGGACTGTCCTACCTTGTCCTGGCAAGGCTTGGCAGTCACTCTCTTTTGTGTCCCACATGTCCAATTTGGACAGCATACTGTCAGCAGTCAAGGCAAGGACATTTTCTTACCCAGTTGCAAACTTTTGGCACAAAGAAAGTAAACTCCATGGAGAGTTTCTTTGATGCCCATCATCTTCTCTGAAGTAGATTGGTGCTGCCAGGAGCAGACATGTCTCATTGTCATAAAAAAAAAAAGAACCTATGTTATTCAAACACCTTAAATGCCATATTCTGTAAATCTCTAAAATCTAAAATATATCTGTTTGACCTTGAAAACATACCTAATATCACGAAAAGTTTGATTGTAATTATTAACTACTTACTTGCATTTCTTTGTATCCTAAGTAATTGGTAATAACTTTTTAAGGACTAGAAATTTGCAATACATTGTTAAATGATCTGTATAGGTACAATACCTTGAACAAGTTTTAAAATGTATATACCTTATGTTCTAACAAAATTAATCTCAAATTTGTATCAATATACAAAGATCCATATCAATATAAAATATTTAAAACAAGTAGTTGCTTTTTTTGTTTAAAAGCAGATTCAGTAATCTACCATTCTATCCTATTTATATATCTCTCTCTTTTCTTTTCAAATAAACTCAATAATCTACCTTTATATCCTATCATATCTATAGCCCCTCTTTTTTTCCAAACAGGAACTCTGAATCTAATCTCCTTTGTTCAATTTTTTTCCAGACCATTACCAATAACAACTTTGACCCAATTCCCTTAAACAGTGGCAAATATTCATAACCCAATGAAAGACCAAAAACCACCCACCCCATCTCTTGGGAATGTGGCCATCATGTTCTTCCTGCTGTCTGAGGGCAGCAGCATCTTTAGGGGATCCTGAAAAGAAAAATTTGGGTTGTCAAGTCCTGGGAGAGGTAGATGTACCATTTTATTGGGGACCTCTGAGTGCAAGCCTCAGTCCCTTTCAGGGTCCAGAAGAAGACTCACAGCAAGCCTGAGGGTGAAATGAACTCTCCTCCACTGCATGCTTTTCTGCATCAGTTTCTTTATTCTGCTGCTGTTCTCTTTTAATTTTGTAAAGCTTTTAGTTTATATATATGGCCAAAATAAAGGCAATTCTCTGAGCTTGGATGTCCCTTTATCTTTGAAGGTTCCAAATGTGATCTTTATGAAAGACTCCTTTCCTGATTGCATGTCCTGCCAAACGGAAGATAGTTGCAGCGAGGTGGCTTCTAATGAATCTCAGGGAACAAAACAAAAATAAGTGGAGATTAGATTGTGGGAACCAAGGTTATTGACTGTGTGACTAAATTTCCCACTAGAGGTCCCATAGAGTATGGGGATGGCCCAATATACCTGTTCATGAGAAAGAATTGTGCCCAATGATCCATATCTGCTGAATCTTGCACCAAGGGAGAGTGCTAATGGCTTCACAAGAAATCCACTGTGGGAATCAATCGATATGCAAAAGGTGGTGGGCCCAGCCCCTTGTGAGCTGGGTTTGCCTCCATCAGAATGTGTTTGTTCTGGTAGGTCAGCCTTCTGCCTCATCAGCTGAGATCTCACTGCATGATTCCTGCAGACTGCAGCATCATTTGTGGTTCAGTCTCTGCATAATGGGAAAGTACAGGACTTGTCTAAAGTCCTGGCTAGAGTAATCTGTGAGGCTGTATCATCTCAGCTAGCCAACTCGAAATTGTCCAGAGCAGTTTGTAGAACAAAGCCAATATTTAGGTGGTGTTTTCAGCTTAGTGGTTTTAGAGGAATAGTTTTAGAGGAATCATCATTGTGGGGCCTCATTCTCCTTTTGGAGACTTCAAAGGTCACTGTTAGGCATTGTCTTGGTTCACTGCAGAAAACTTAAATATTTTAAATGTCATATGCAGTAGGTCTCAAAAAGGTTAAAGGATCAATGTTTGTTATGTACATCCAGAGTGCAAAAACTTATTTCCCACTTACCTGATAGAGACTCAAACCCAAAATCATGTATAGGAAGGTAGATGAAGCCCTTTTCTGAGACTCTATACTATCATTAATATCATGACAGTTTAAGATTATATATATATATATATATATATATATATATATATATATATATATATATATATATGATGTGTGTATATTAACCTTATAAACTTTGAGATAATATTTGTATCTTAAGAAAAGCCTTAAAGAATCAAAATAAAAACAAAGGATTATGAGATTAGTGGCAATACAATAGTCCCTAAATTTTTGTTTTTCTTCTCTTCCATATCATATGGCTCTTCTGACATGAGACAGAGATTTTGGATTTTACTTTAACAAGCATGCTTGGGTTTAGAGAAGGAGAAACCCATGCTCTAACTCCAAAGCCAGCTTTAATTTTTAACTTGACTAGGACTACAAAAAGACCATTTGCATTATATGTCTGTAGAGAACAGCAGAAACAAACATTTGGGAAAGTTTATGAAATTTTATCCTGTTGGAAATGTGATATACCAATAGGCTAATTTACTCCTTTTCTTGGAACATTTTTTTTCTGGGTGATTTGTCCTTTTTCTTCAGATGTCTCATTTGTCCAGTAGTCCTCAGATTCCTTGGCTGGATGCTTTTAGTCTCCCGAAAAGACAAAACTAAAACCCTTCCCCAACCCTAATTTTGGGAAGGTTCCCTTTTGGCAAGTTTTACCTGATCAAATGAGAAGCATTTGTTAGTTTCATAGGTGAGTTTAGACTAAATGGACATGCTGTTTTGTGAACCATCATCTCTTCTAGTCAAGAGGTCTCTCTTGTTCAAATCAAATCTTTATCAATTTTGATGGTTTCCATAGCTTTTCTTCTCCTGTGGAAACAAAAGCAAAACCCCTTCTCTACATAACACATGTCCTAGTTTCCATTCTGAGGTCAGCACATCTTTAAAGTGTATCACCTGATTTAATTCTGTAGTTTTTTCCTACTATCCAATGTCTCTCTGCAACTGTTGTTCCTTTCTCATTAGCATTTAGAAAACTCAAAGTTAATAAGGCATTATGCAATCTATTCCTTGGCGGTCTTTATTACCCCTTTCTGTTTATTTAGTTTATCCTTTAGAGTTCAATTTGAACTTTCTATAACTGCTTGTCCTGTAGGGTTATGCCTGTAATAAGCTTTATATTGTAAAAAGCAAAAACCTTTTTCATTTTATTAGAGACATATGCTAGACCATTGTCTATCTTTATTTGTACAGGTATATCCACGATAGCCATAAATTCTAGCAAATGTGTGATTACTGAATCAGCCTTTTCTGAATTCAAAGCAGTTGCCCATTGAAAACCTGAATAGGTATCAATGGTGTGGTGTACATATTTTAGTTTTCCAAATTCTACAAATTGTAACACATACATGTGCCAGATTTCATTCCTTTGAGTAACCTTTGGGCTACTTTCTGCAGGAGTTTGGATGTATAAAGAACAAGTAGGACATTTCCTTATAATTTCCTTGGCTTGTTGCCACGTGATGGAAAAGTCTTTTTTTAAACTTTTGCTATTGACATGATTTTTTTTATGAAATCCTGAGGCCTTCAGCACACTTACAATCAATAGTTGATCAATTCTTCATTACCTTGTGCTAGACAGCCTAGCAGACCCATATAGGATCAGATATGTGTTATATATGTAGGATGATTCCTATTCCTGATTATTTCTTGTAACTGAATAAATAATAAAATCAGTTCTACATTGTATGATAACAATTCAGTGGTTTCAACATGCAAAACAACTTTTTCTGCCTATTGTGAAATAGGTAACTATGTTGAGAGGTTCCATAAAATCCATTAATATGAGAATAGCATATAATTTTGACTTTTGGATAATTAACATGTCAATCCCAGTTAAGATGATTATCCCTTCATTTAATTGATTTAATTATTCCAATTTTCAATCATGCATTGCATAATCATACAGAGACCTAGTTCTCTCCATCAAAATTGTGTTTCCCATTTTTTAATGTGGGGAAAAACTCTTTAACTAATTCTCCCCTTTTAAGACTTCCCAATTGTCTCACCAAATCTGCCGATGTTGGAGTGTGACTGCGGCTGCATAGCACGTCTGCGTGGTGAACACGGGCGGTGCACAGTCTGCGCGGAGAACACGGACTGTGCACAGTCTATGTGGAGAACACAGGCAGTGCACAGTCTGCACAGAGAACACAGGCAGTGCACAGTCTGCGCAGAGAACACAGGCAGTGCACAGTCTGCACAGAGAACACAGGCAGTGCACAGTCTGCGCAGAGAACACAGGCAGTGCACAGTCTGCACAGAGAACACAGGCAGTGCACAGTCTGCACGGAGAACACAGGCAGTGCACAGTCTGCACGGAGAACACAGACAGTGCACAGTCTGCACGGAGAACACAGGCAGTGCACAGTCTGCACGGAGAACACAGGCAGTGCACAGTCTGCACGGAGAACACAGGCAGTGCACAGTCTGCACGGAGAACACAGGCAGTGCACAGTCTGCCTGAGGACAGCCGCTTAGCTTGTAGCCGTGAGCTGAGTGCTTGTGGCAGGAGCTGTCTGAAGGCAGAGCCAGCTGGTCTAGGACAGGTAAGCTCTGTGACATTAGAAACCCAGGTGCTTCTGGAGTTTGGGTGGCAGCTGGAGACTGTTTTAGAGAAGCTACAACAGGAAAATCCCAAACTTGCTCAGAGGCTTGGGGAAAAAAGAAAAGAAAACCTAGCTGGCGGGGCAGTGACTAGCGTGAACTCTCGCACATACCAGTGTCTGCAAAGCCACAGGCAAGTGGTCTTTTTGTGAATTTATGCCATAAGGTTGGGTGCCGATTGTTGACGAATGCTAATTGGTATTAATAATAAAAACCCAGAGACAGATATTAGAGGATGGAAAGCTAAAGGACCAGAAAAGCAGAGCGGGCAGCCACTAGAGACCTTACCTCTATGACTCCCAGCCCTAAAAGAGAGACTGAACTCTTCTCTCCATCCCGTCTCATCACTTCCTTTCTCTGCCCAGCCATATCACTTCCTGTCTGTCTGCACAGACCTCCAGACCTCTATAGTTAGCTAATGGCTACCCCTTCCTCTGATCTTCAGGCAATCTTTATTTGTTAGAGTACAAACAAAATAATCACCACACCCCTCTGTTAATTGTCACCCCAGAATTTGAACTTCCATTTCCCTAATTACTAATGAAGCCAAGAAAATGCAAAGAAATCTGTTGAGATTTTTAATGGAATTACATTTACTCTATAGATGATGAGAAGAGAATGTTGTCTAACACATTTGCTGCGCGTATCTGGTAGAGCGCTTCTCATTCTCTCAGCAATGCTCATGCTTTCTGCAGATACCTTGCGGGCTAGCATGTCATTTACTATATGCTACATATTTTATGTTTTATGCTGTGACAAATGCTTTTGCTTGTATTTTTTGTTTGTTGTTTGAGACAAGATCTCAAAATGTAGCTTTGGCTAGCACAGAACTCTGTGTACACTAAGCTAGTCTGGAGTTTTCAGTCCACCTGGTTCAGCCTCCTCCGCAGTGCTGGGGTGCAGGCAGGAGCCACTGTGTCCAATTCTATCAATGCTGCTTTCATTTTCAGGTGTGTTGCTGATATATTTACAATGTGAATATTTTCAAATTTTACCTTTTGTGCAACTGCAGTTCTGTGAATTTGTTCAAATTTCTTTTGTATTTGATTGTCTGGTGGGCGGTCTTCCCCACTCCTCTTCTAAATTATGATGAATTTAATTATTTTATTGTTGTGTATTAAGATTAGGACCTTCTCTAGCTGTGAAGGTTCACCACAGTGGTGACAGTGTCAAAGGGAAAATAAGTTACAGGAGTTTTTGAGACCCGATCTCGGATAAGCCAGGTTGGCCTGGAATTCACTGTGTGGTCAATCACGGCCTTGACCTTTTCTGATCTTCCTGCCTCCACCTCGAGTGTTGAGATCACAGGTGCATGCCGCCACACCAGTTTCCGTGTTCTGCAGAGTGGATGGAGAGCCTTGTGTGTGCTAAAGCTCAACCTGCCCCCACCAGTGCAAAATTTTTAATTGTGTGTTGATAGGTTTGGACTGCTAATGGTGGATTTAGGAATTTTAACTCCAGGTTCACAAATGAGCAACTCCTGTGATTCTTACTCTTTTTAAGTCTATCCTAAGCCTTGTTTCTAAGGGTTTGTTAGATTCTCAGTACATGGGCAACTAAGGGCTGTTTCCTCTTCACTCTCTGAATGTGTTTGGGAAAGAGGAATGTTATCAGTTATAATTCACAAGGGAAGCTGTCACAGCTAAAATGTCTTGTTCTGTGTCTTTATTTTTTAAGTTTTTGGTTACAAGTTCAGTTGGGATATTCTGTCTCTTCTAGTGTCCCTTCTGTTAGCTGTCATTCTTTAACAATGTGTCTGTTCCGTCCAAATTTCAGCTTAGTTGGGAGCTGTTTGTGTGGCCCCTTCATGATCTGAGAATATGCAGTGTGCCCACTCTCTCTTCTTCTCTCATTGAACCATCCAGAAATTTATCCATTTTTGTTGATCCTTTTATTCTCAATACCATTTGGTTTCTCAAGAATTACTTAGAAATATATTCAAATATATCATGTCTTTTGTTCTTATAGAAAGTACTTTGTTATTTCTACTTGATCGAAAAGCATACATGACTTTAATCCCAGCACTCGGGAGGCAGAGACAGGGGGATCTCTGTAAGTTTGAAGCCAGCCTGGTCTTTAGAGTGAGTTCCAGGACAGTCAGGGCTGTTACACAGAGTGACCCTGTCTTGAAAAGCAAACAAACAAAAAGCATACCATGAAATTTTTCCTCATTTGCACTTTATCATTGCTTGCTTTATTGCTCTGCTGTTGGGCGTGCTGTGCTATGTCCATAGTCTGACCTCACTGTCTGTGATGTGTCAATCTCCTACGTCCTTTCTGCCCCTCCCCTGCTCACACGCCAGTCAGAGAGAGATGTTGCTATGCCACTGGTGCGTGTTTCTCCTTAATCTTACATGATCTTTGCTTTCTGTGTCTTTAACCCACTTTACAAAATGCTTAAAAATTTGGAATTTTTCTGTATTCCTAAAAACTAAACACGTAGTCATCACTAAGTGCTCTTCTTCAACTCTGATGATGATCCTTGTTCAAGGAAACACACAGCTCCATCAGTTTTCTTATGGTTATGTGTGCATAGTGAATTTTACCATTTTCTTTTTACTTTTCTGCCTCTCTATTTTAGATATTGGCATAAGAATGGCAGATAATTTTATTTATCAACAGGTGCCAATCTTTGTCTTTAAGAATATAGTTGAGATGTTTACTGTAAATAAATCTAAATTCACATCCATGTTTTAAGGTTAACTCTTTAGTAAATGATCTTTTAGCTTCAGGAAATACCTCAGTACCAGGCGTATGTTGAAGAAACTGTTGAATAGTTGAGATGGGTCAGTGGGTAAAGGCTTTTTTGCTGACAGTTTGATGACCTGAGTTCAATCCATGGGAACAGAGTGGAAGGAGAGCCCAGCCCCGCTGGCTGCTCTGACCACAGGCATTTGTGTGGGCACGGGCACAGGCACACAGGGAATGAATGAATGAATGAATGAATGAATGAATGAATGATTAAAATAAATAAATAGAGTTTATTGCAGGAATATCATCTATTACTTGACTGAAATGTCTACAGACTATTTCTAATTGAGTGTTTGGGAGTGTGGTGTGTGTCCCACCCTTGTCTTTTTTGTGATATAATTTCAATACACACGGCACTGCCATTTTATTTCTTTTGTTTGTTGTAGTTGATGGTGGTGGTGTTTGAGACAGGGTCTCACCATAGCTCTGGCTGGCCTGCAGCTCATTGTCTGGACAAAAGAGAGCCACCTGCCTCTGCATCCTGCGTGCTGTCCACCACCACACCCAGCCAACGGTACATTTTATGATCTGTGTTTTGTAAAATACTCTAACAATTTCACATTTGCTCTCCAGGGCTGTGACTCCCAGGTGAGCTTGTCAGAAGTGTCCTGTGGTGAAAGTACATCTTCCTGTCAGTCCCTTGAACACGGCTCTGTTCCAGAGATCCTCATTGGGCTCCTTTACAATGCCACCACTGGACGGCTATCAGCAGAAGTAATCAAAGGCAGCCACTTCAAAAACCTGGCAGCAAACAGACCACCCAGTGAGTGAAAACCAATTATGTTTACTTAATGCTTTCTGCACTTAGGGGACTTGCATCATTTTAGTCTTAACCAATCACAATGAAACACTGAATCATCAGCCAATCTGTTTCATGTTTTCTATTTCCAGTCATTTTGGAAGTATAAAATGTGAAATTCAAAATATTAATTATATGGTAATAGAAATTTTAAGTTTTTATAGTATTTGCAGAATAAATTATCCCTACTATAGCCATTATCTTCTAATGCCAGAAGAAGTTACAGGGCTTGAAAAAATGACTAGTATTCACAATGTAAGAAATGTATGCAGCTTCTGTTAGCTAGAGATTAATGTCGTGTTTCCTGTCTGTGTGCAGTATTCTTAACTAATGTATCTACTTCTGTATTTCCCTTCCTTTACCCTTAACACCTCATAAAGAAAGTATTTTCTTGAATTTTCTTCTTTGAAATTATAGGCGTTAAGGATGTAGTTGAGTGGTACAGCATGTGCTTAGCATGTACAAGTCTAGGTTTTAGCACAGCACCACACAAAAATGAAAAACAAAATCATCACCCTACACAGCCAGCATGCCTTATCTTTCCAGTACAAAAGAAATCAAGACAGTGCTTTGCCCTAGGTGGACTGAGTGGGAGCGAGAGGCATTTGTCTGCTCTGACTGTCCCTCTCCTGTCCACTGAAGATGAGAGTAGGTGTGGGAGGTGCAGAGAAATTGTCCCACCCTGCTCTACTGTTGATGTCTGTGAGCCAGATCTAAATGGGCACAGAACAGCTCCTCTAAATTTCTATAGATTAAACCTCTTCATGCCCTGACTGAAACTCTGAAAAGAAATTGCGAGTGATTAATAGCTTAAATTTGTTTACAGATTTCCAAGAGACTTCCTTAATTCACTGTTAATCAGGGCGCAGGCAGAGGGGGAGCTTTGTCTATCCTTTACGTTAATTTTGCTTTTAAATGCCATAAAAATCCATTGTTCAATGCAGGTGAAGCATCATTAAAAGATAATAGGTTTATGCCAAGAAATGTTGGAACATGCATCACGGAATACATCTATCCCTAAATTGAGAAGCCTGGAGGGCAAGGCTAAAGAGATGGCTCAGCAGTGAAGAGCCCTGGCTGTTCTTCCAGAGAACTCAGCTTAGTCCCAGCTCCCACATGGCGGCTCACAACCACCCAGAGCTCTAGGTCCAAGGGGTCCAGTCCACTCTTACGGCCCCTGCAGGCACTAGACACACACGTGGTGCACAGACATGCATGCAGGTAAACACTCACACAGAATAATAATTCAAAATCTCAAAAGAGGTATCTAAAGAGAAAAATTATAACCTCCATAGACAAATGGCCTGACCCTGCAGGGCTGTTTCTTAATAGATAAAGTTAAGTTTGTATCTTTTACAGGGTAATTGTGAGAATCAGATCTGACAAAGGTACATAAAAGTTAACTAGTACCATCCACTTTCTCATTTCAAAGGGAAACCGAGTGAGTGAAAGGACATTCTGAGACCAAGTAGGCTGGGGAGTCCGACTCGATTGTCTCTGTGCAAACACACTAAGACTCTCTCCACAAGGGGCTGAAGAGAACCTGAACACATGTGAGCTTGTGAGGCCATGACAACTGCATATGCTTAAGACACAGACCCAATGACCGTGTAACAATGCACCATGAGACAAAGACGCACGTCAGTCTGTGCCTCACACTTAAGTTGGCCGTTCAATAAATTTAGACAAATCCTTAATTGGACATGTCAGAAGTAGCAGGATGAAATGATAGTGTGGCCTAGAAACAGCACAGGGAGTCAGAATGAAGGGAGCAGAGGCAGGGGTGGATAGGAAGCGCCTTAAGACTGCTGCATGCCTACATGGAGTCTGTCCTTGGGGCAGAAGGGTAAGAGCAGTTGCCATTACTTTAGAATCAGATCTTCAGCCCCCGGTTGGTTAGTATCTTTAGCTAGGAAGGTAAAGCATTTATAAAAGACATGTCAGATAGCTGCCAGGCAAAATTGAAGACAATTGTGTCAGCATGTCCTAAACCGTAGATTATAGCCCTTCACTGATACTCGGGGTCTAAGAACTGCTGTAAGCCGGGTAACCTCAGATTCCCCTGAAGAAACAGGAGCAGCACTCAAGAGCACATATTCTGATAGTCGCATTTCGTTTTGCGTAACTGAGTTATTGATTATATTGGGAGTAATCAGACTATTTGAAATACTAAATGTTGCATGGGTAAAATTAAAATGTAGCACAATAGTAGTGATCCTGTAATGATTGTATCCAATCTTTTATAGCCTGATAATTTGCATGATTCTATATGTTCAATGTGCTTTAGACCAAGAAGATACCATTATAAATATGTCCCCCTCTTAAAACAGTGTAATTTTTGTTTAGGATTACACAATGATGTTAAATTTTTTTCATTCCTTGAAATTTATAAAACAGCCCTTTGTTCAACCCTCTACATGAATTAAAATGCTAAAGTTTTGTGTTTTCCACTCAAGTGCACAGTGTTTCCTCTTTAATTCTGACCTTTGACCCTCTTTCACCCAACGATTGACATCTGGTCATTATTTCTTTTACTGCTTTCCACCCCCTGTTGTCAGATGGACTGTTCTGTTGTCTAAAACACTTGATAGGTGGACAGGTTTATATAATCCGAGGTGAGTTCCTGTAGAGGCTAATTGGATGTTGTCTTTTCATGCAAAACAAAATGCCCTAAAACTTGCCAGCAGTGAGACTGTCCACCATGTTGGTTTCCAAAACAATGCACATTTTATCTGTGATATTTTAAATAAAACTAACTTAGACTTTATCTCTGATTATGGATGATGGTATTCAGAATATCAACAAATGAGCAAAACCTTTTAAGATAAGTTATTTTTATTTCTTTGTATTTTGATTTATGATAGAAACAGATATCTCATGAGACCATTGCAATTATCTTTAATTGTGATATAAAGTACACATGATGGATCAACATGCTGAGACCATTTGCATGAGTCTAACAGACTTGGAAAGTCTTTAAAGAGAATATATCTCCCGTATAAAAAGACCTTGAAGTGTTACATTTCACTCTGTACACTAAACATCATGTCAGTGTCTTTGCAATTGATGAAAATAATTAAAATATCATTCTTAAAATTTTACATTAAATTATGCCTGAAAGAAACCCAATAGTATTTAACTACCCATCCATCCCCCCCCCAAAAAAAAGCACATTAAATGTACTCTTGCATGAAACTGGAAGAAAGTTTTACTTGGTTTGCTAAACATTGATCCCTTAAAGCATTTGGCTTCATTTGGGCCCTTGAATATTTTCAATGTATATTTAAAAACCACATCCATGCAGAGATTCTTTTGACATCTCATCTTAAGCTGTTTCAGTGTCACCTTTGCATTCTTGTCTTCCTCCTTTCCTCTTCTCCATCTGCCTTCATTTCTATTTGTTTGTTTACTCCTCTTCTCTGAGAACAGTGGAATGCTGTAGTGCTGTGGCTAATTGAGCTTGCTAAGTGTCTACTGATGCTATGATGTCCCGCTCAGTGGAGTGAAATAGGGTGGTGATGGGCAGGGGAGGTTGTGGGAGGCTGATGAGGGGTGGGAGGGGGAAGGAAGGATTATGAGGTATACCTTTAAATTCCATTCCTAGAAACAGTGAGGCTAAGTCATTGCTACTATCCAAGAATTTCAGCCAACTCTCTATACTTGTCACATATTTAATAAGCATCTGCATCAAAATTGAGTTAGTTCAGTTCCCATCAAACATGGTATACACCATATCCTTATAAAGCGTGACTACCTAATCTTGGCATTTATCATTAGAAAACTGTCAGTTTGTCTCAAATGATATTTGTGGTGTGTTGGTTTTCTTCCTTCAGATACATATGTTAAATTAACACTGCTGAATTCCATGGGCCAAGAGATGTCCAAGTGCAAGACATCCACCCGCAGAGGGCAGCCAAGCCCGGTGTACAAGGAGACTTTTGTTTTTCAAGTGGCCTTGTTTCAGCTTTCTGATGTGACTCTGATACTGTCTGTGTATAACAAGCGCAGCATGAAAAGGAAGGAGATGATAGGCTGGATTTCCTTAGGTCTGAACAGCTCTGGGGAGGAGGAGCTCAGACACTGGACTGCAATGAAGGAGTCCAAGGGACAGCAAGTGTGCAGGTGGCACGCCCTGCTGGAGTCCTGAGCAAGGAGCTGCTCTCTGGAGAGTCCTCGTCAACACCCTGCCACAATGCTTCACACTTTTGAAAGGACCATCAGTGCTGAGCTGAGGGAACGGGGCTTTGTCTCTGGTAGAGCTCTTGTGAGAAACCAAGAAACTTGGGTCAGTAGTGTCTAGTAGTCCTCCAGAAATTGAATAACATGCTTTTGATTTGAATTTTATTTCATTTAGTGAAAAAGCTAGGAATTTCATGGTGATTGTGGTTTTGAAACCAGAATTTCCATTGTAGCACTGTGTATCATCATCCACATACTACCCATAAAGCGTTGTAATGGTCAGTCCTTGGATGAAGCTCAGCGATCACGGTCACATCTCCAGGCTCACTCATGCTGATGATAGTTTCATCTCAGATGTGTTCTCTCTGTGCCTCAGCCTTTCTTATAGTACTAAACCCAAGTGCAAAATTCCCTGAAGCAAAGTTTAAGCCTAGTTTCTTTGAAGTTTGTCTTTGCTTCTTTCTATTTATTTATTTAGTTGATCCAAAGAGATCATGCCCCATTGGTCCCTTGCAAACTTTTCTGACTGTACTGCAGAAACTTCATAACTTTATGGTCAAGTCCTTTGTATACTCTGTGTCCCAATGTAGAAAATGGTAGAGCAAAACTCTCATTTGGAATTGCTTTCAATGGTCAGTTTTCACAGCTGTGTGATGTGGCAGGCATGGTGGGTAATTGTTGAAAATGGAAGACATTCTAGTTAAAGGAGTTTTGACTATCTGTTCCAAGTGTCAAGCCTTCAACATCAGAACAGGCTCCTGGGGTCCTTATTTACTCTGATTTCTTTGTGGTTCTCAGCTTTAATACAGTTCAGAGCATTCTGAGATCCCTTGTGTTCTAGTGACTTGTGCTGTGTTTTGTGACATCTTCAGCATGATGTCACCCTGTGCCTTTCATGCAAGTTGACCTTGCTTACACAGCTGGGAAGCCCCTCGGCTGCCGTGCCGATGCGGCTCTGCAGCGTGAGAGGCAGTGCACCGCTGGCCTCCTCATGGCCGGGCACTTTCTCGTCTTGTCTTCGTGTTTAGAAACTATAGGCCAACTGGATATAACAGAAGCTGTTGTCTTTTAGCTTTTCTTGTTACCTAACAGAAAATGTTATGCATTACTATAGTATGTTCTGTGTACATGAAATTATTTTCTTTTTGCTCTTTCACATTCCTAGTTCAACTAGACAAAAATGTGTTATTTACCAATTAATGAAAAGTTGTGTCATGGTTTCAATCCCAGCTGAGCACTCTGTAGTGTTACTGTGAAGTAGAATCCATCAATCCCACACTAGCAGAGCCACACACTGACTGGTGAGAATGTGGCAGTACAGAAAGGCCACGAGCACCTACGCTGTAGCTTAGAAGAGGGCATCTCTATGCTTTCAAACACAGCATCTTAAGAGGAAAAGATACAGATAGGAAGCATGAAGTTAGTTAAAAGGCGAAAATTTCAGAGCCCAGCATAGTGGCTTATCCCTGTAATGCTAGTAGTTGGAAGGCTGAGACAGGAGGATTGCTATGAGTTTGACACTAGCCAAACCATCCTGGACTACAGAGTGAGAACTGTCAAAAAACAAAAAAAAAGCATGTTAAAAAGTAATATTTAAAAGATAGCATTAGGGCTGGGGATATGGCTCAGCCACTGAGGCCAGGTTCACCACCAAAATAAAAAGAAAAGGCCCTTCTACCACTTGACTAGTGACCATCCCAGGACTGGTTGCGGGGGGAGGTCTTTCTTTCTTTCTTTCTTTCTTTCTTTCTTTCTTTCTTTCTTTCTTTCTTTCTTTTCTTATTTTTTAAGTGTTATTGAAGAACATAGTAAGGCAAAATGTGAAGAAGGCTATAGGTTACTCTGAAAATTGGGTGCAGACATTTGATGCTAAGTGAGCTTTTACCTGCTTTGAAACAGTCACCACATGACTAACAACTGCTGTCTTCCTAACAAAGTCACTGGTCTTGTTTGTGATGAAGCTCAGTTGGACATTATAAGACCAGCTTGGTGCTTTCACTGTGTGGAGAGGAAACCCTGTTACTTGTTCAACCTCCTTTCTGGAGACTGCCCAGAACTGTGTGTACTCCTAAAGATCCTCAGGGTTGTCTGGTGTAAGTGTCCCTTCATGTACGGCCTGGAAGGTGATTTCAGTCTTCTTTAACTTCAGGAACAGCCCTCCCACCCTCTGTCCCATTTAACAAGTCCTCAGTGATTATAAACTGTGTGTGCCTGTAACTGCACACACAGCACAGCGTGCCGTGCACATGCAAAGGCGAAGGTGCCGCCTTTCCACATAACCGGATAGAAAGGCGTTTCTCTGCAGGCCATGGGCTGCTCTTTCCACATAACCGGATAGAAAGGCGTTTCTCTGCAGGCCATCTGCTAACCTGCACTCATGTTAGCATCCAGGGGAGACTGCAGCCTTTCTATGCACGCTTGTGTTCTTCTGTTAATACTGGACAGAGTTCACGCCTCGCTTCCTTCCTGCCATTGTTAGTAACTGCACACAGCAAGTCCTGTGAATGAAATCTCTTCGGTAGAATCGGCACTACTGTTGTGGAAGTCTTCGTTTGTGAATCTTGTTCACTGACTGAGTTCCTTTTCTCCCTTTAATATATATGTATGAGAATCCCCACTGTGTGCCATGTGCTATTGTAGGGGCTACAGTTGGATGGACAGTCTTCCCTCACGATCCTATGTGCTAAGGTATTGAGACTGGCATTGAATGATGTCTTCCCGTAAGACATGAGGTTAGAGAAAGACGTGTGCAGGGGCTGGGGTTGAGTAGGAAAGTGAACCCTGAGTTTGACACTAATACTAGATGATGAGAAAACATAGGAGGTGGACTCCCACCAAGAACCCCAGAAAGCAGAGACAGTGACCCCCAGTTTGTAATGTACCTAAGAATTCTCTCTAGGTTCTATCCAGAGATTCTTTTCATTTGGTGTAGAGGAAAACCTGGGAGTCTAGGTCTGAATGAGCTCCCCAGGAAATTCTACCTGAGAAGTCCCGAGACTTAACACTTTGTTTCTTATCTGCAATTGTTGGCAGCAGTTTAGTACCCATAGATAAAGTATTAGTGCGGCTGTGGTAAGGTTTGTAGTTTCTGAGTCATTGTGAGGAGGGCAGCTTCTTGGGAATGAAAATCTGAGGCCATTGTCTTACTCTCTCCTCCTAATGTCTCTCATGTTGCTTTAAGAAGACGATTTCCAAAAATGCATAACTAAAGCTAATACTATAAAGTTAAAGAAAGGCCTTTTTAGAGGTGAGGATGGTTTTTTGGCAGGATAAATAACTGAGGATATTACTATGTCCTGCAATGCACTGACATTTCCTGGCTGAGAGAAATGTATTTGACAAGTATACTGATGCTGTCCTGAAGTGTTGGGATTATTTCAGGCACAGCTAGAAATGTGTGGCAGAACTCACAAATAGTTTGAGTTTACCAAGAGAAAAGGTATGGAAATAACTTATTTTACAAATTCACTTATTATATGTCTATATAGTTTTGTTTCAATAACTTTCTGATGAAACGAAACTGCAATTCCGAGGCCCCTTCAAGCTGACAGAGAAGGGACAGCCTTCGCCTTAGCTGGCAGCGACTGCCATGTCCCAGCAACTTGGCTGGACTTGTACCTGACTTCCGACATAAGGTGGTATATCAGAACTGTTTCTCAGTGCTTGAGCTATGAATTTTAAGAGTCTGATAAGTGTTTGGACCTAGTCTTTTTCTAAAACTCAAGAGGTTCATCACAGCTTGGCACCTCTGCACTGGGACTTTGCTTCTCAAACTAATGTAATTTTTACAGAAAAACTCAGAATCAGTGGGTCTTTTTATTCAGTATCCCCTTTCCTTCCTGTCTTCCCCATCCTCTCTTCCTTTCTTTCAGTTTTTGAGGCAAGAAGCTTCCTCAATAGTCTAGTTTCTATGGAGCTTTCTTACTTATTTTTCTAATAATAGGTGTAACTGAATGATAACATTTAACTGCTCTGTGAGCAGAGTTGTCTCAACCAACCTGAAGAAATGCGCTGCCTGTTGGTGTTTCCCGTGGTCTCAACTCTCTCTAACCTGTTTGCTAGCGACTCTCACCCATGAGTGGACTTTCTTGTGTACATAGTATGTCCATGTGGTCATCAGCAGCGTTGTGCTGTTGTCACGTATTTATATGCACTTGATCAAAACTAGAAGCTGACAAGTGTGTGAACCATCCTTCTGTAGCGTGGCCGGCTGACAAGTGTGTGAACCGCCCTTCTGTAGCGTGGCCGGCTGAACCGCCTTCCTGTTGCTGGAGTTGCGCTGTGCGTCGTTGCCTTTAACTCATCCCTTCTTTGTGCTCTCTTCACCGACTGTCACGGTGCCTTTTCCCTTTTGTATAATTGTATTACATAAGAAATTGCTGACCTGTGTGTAAAAATGTTAAAATTACACCAGTCCACGGATATTTTAATGGCAGTTCAATTTTCCAGAGAATAAATTTTTGTGTGCATTAAACGTTACTTTTCTTCACGTTTATGTAAAAAAAAAGTGTTCCAGTTTTAGCACTCATGTGGAATGGATAAACATCCATCTTCTTTGATGATGATACATAAAATTCATCCCTAATTCTCACTGGCAACAAAGTGTCAACATGGCTGTTCCGCAGAATGAGCTGATGTCATTTACCTATGCAAATATCAAGTGGGTCCGGATGTCCTCAAGATTGGGTTTGAAAAGAATCATATATGCTATCAAATACTGTTGTCAAAATATTTGGATCATATTTTTTTCACTGGGAGTCAAATCTGACCACTGAAGAAAAGAAGACTCCAGGCAAACATTTAAAAATGATTCCTTGAAAGTTCATATAAACCAAGAAAGGAATAAGTTGTTTGGACAAGCTGAGCTCCTTAGCTGGAATGTGGCATGGATCCCATTACCTAGCTTTGTCTTTCCTTGGCGGCGAGCCTGTCCTCATTCCCTTGGATTCCTGTTAACAAGCCCTTTCCTAAAGGCAGCAGTATAAAGTATATTGTCTGCCAAAGCCCTCGAGTTTAGGTTCTTTTCATATTACTTCATAGTGTCTATTTTGTTTCCAGGATAACAACCAGTTTAACAAATACTTAAGCATTTGGTGCTTTAGTCTGACAAAAACCGAGGTTGCTACATCATCTTATTTCTGATTGATTGTCTCTGAATCCTAAGTTCCATCAATTGACCAGCCTTTTCTTTCTCTTTGGCTTTTTGAGATAGTGGAGCACCAACCAGTACGTACATGGTCTGGTTTCCTTTCTTTTTTTTTTTTCTTTCTTTTTTATCTTTTCTTGTTGTAAGGAGTCATTTTATTATATACAATGGAAATGCATTTCTGCTCAAAATAAATATATTCATAACATGCTCCTCAGCCACAGCAAAGTACTTTGTATCTTTTCCTAGTATCCACTGGTTAATTCTCCCACCCCAAAGATTTGCTTATCAGTGTTCTCAAAGTTTCTGAATTCTAAACAATGCCTCAATTGGGGTTGATTTGTTAGTTATTTGGTACTTGGAAAATATGCATATGAGTCATGACTTCCTCTTTCCAGAGAATTACAGTAAATAAAAGGTGAAATTCCAGCAGAGAACTGGCACTTCTGCGGTCTTGCTAGAAAGGCGGTAAGTTATCATTTTCTACTATTAAAAGATACATTTATCACCACAACATGTTACTCTGAAGGTTACATCTTAATTGCAAGTTGCTTGTAACTCCTTTCATCTCCAGCATGCCAAACAATATTTAAGTCAATTCTTCACTCCCAAGACTATCCAAATATTCCTTAATGTTTCTTATTTGAAAATAAAGTCATTGCCAACTTAAAATTATGAGACCCTAGTAAAAATGTGAAATATCTGTTTGGCTGGTGCATGAGAATGAATTATAAAAGTATAAATCACTAAATGTAAAGTAATTAAATGCCACACAAAGGGGGATAAAAACAGTCATGAATTGATCTAACATGTTGTGTGTCTGAGAAAGGTGCTGTTGAGTGATTCCGTCGTAGTCTGGAGAAATCTGCGAAGCCCTAGTAGTGAGTGTAGCTGAGCGCCCTGCAAGCCACCCACGCTGGCGGTTCTCCAGACCTTAGCCTCCTCACAGGCGAGGCGGCTGGCCCAGCAGGCACCGAGAGTCTGCCTATCTCTACCCAAGCCTCCATGCCTCGCTTGCTGTCCCTTTTTAAGCATGAGTAAGTATATCCAAGTTCTGGCCATGTTGAACAGAAGCCAGGGAACTCAGGGAGGTTTTAAGCTTTCAGACCTGAAAATGCAGCTGACGAAGCATGGAATTGTACACCAGGTGGGTAGCTGGGCACACCCCTGGCACTCCTGATGTGTGTCTGTGTAGTTTTCATTCCACCTCTTCCAGCTTGGTGAAAAGATGCTCATTTTCAGTGTATCCTCTTCACACATCTACACTGTACTATACTGGGGCCTTCTGAAAACCCTGCTGCCCGTGTGTCCCGTCCTCCAGGTCCCCAGAGACGTCTCCCGTCTCAGTCCGTGATGTCGACACCTTTGCTCTCCCTCATTATGAATGTCTTTCCTTTTGATTTTTGACTGACTGGTTAAAACCTTTTGGTTCTAACCAAATTTCACATTTGCCAGAGTCTGAATGGGATTTGTTACATACCTGAAGCATATAGCTTAACTGATACGTGTTACAAAGGAAGCATTGAAAAACATGTTTTAGGGATGAAGCTCAGTGGGAAAATGTCATAGTATATGTCCAACCAACTCTCTGTTACTAAAACTGTAAAATAATTGAAGACACCAAGAGTGTGCCTCATTGTAGAGAATTTGCCAGGACTGTGGGAGCCCCTGAGTTCAAGCTGTACTGATGAAAGAGGCAGCTAAACTGCCACCCCAGAAAGTCTCCTTAAGATGCAAAGGGCTTCCATGGTGAGCACTGTGCTCATGCAGGTGGTCCCTCCCCTCTACCACCAGGATCATGGTAAGCAACTGCTTGCTCTCTGTTGTCCTTACTCTTGTTTTATGCCTTTAATTTATGCTGTTTGGTGTTTCTCTGGTGTTGAGTGACCGAACAGTAATTAACGGTCACATGCCTTGGCAGGTACCAGTTTTACCTGTGCTCCTTTGACAAATAAGCCCCCTTGGTAATGCATAATCACACCTACAAGACATGTCCTGTGTCCCTTGCTGTGCGTACTCACCTTGGACTGTTCTCAGTTGCTCTAGCAGACACATGCAGTCTGTGCTGTCTTCAGCTACTTCCACTAAGCAAAGTCCTTGAAGATTCATCCGTTTTTTGCATTTTTTTCTACCTCATTCATTTCTGTGGCTAAGCAGTATTCCCTTGTGGATATCATACTGTGATTTCTTGTCCACTCCCTTCTCTGGTTTTCTGTTGCTGCCAGAAGCTAAGTGACTCTAGGAGACTGACAAGTCTTCCATTTTGTGCATCTTACAACAGGAACAATTTCTCAGTTTACACGGCTTTGCCTGGGCTGCTCAAAGGCTAGAGGTACCTTAATGGCCAGACTGGATTCATCTTAAGAGTATCCCGTATGTCCAGCAGTTGGTGCTGGCCGTAGCTGAGCATATGGCTGCTTGCTCTGCTTACATCTGGAAGTGAAGCATCCCACGAGAACAGAGCAGGGTGTGCAGTGTCCCACACCTCATCTCAGGACAGCACTCTTTACTATGCTCAGCCACTGGAGTCCTGTCCAGTCCCCTAAGAGGAGAGTCAAATCGCTGTCTCTCTTGTGGCCACAACAGTTCATATCCTCACAAAATTCACCTAAGCCCCTTTTCAGGACTGCTGGTCTCTACCACAGTGGCATTTTCTGTCAGAGCCAAGTATGGATGAGGCTCCATGAGAGGTGTTCTGAGGAGCTACAGTCTGAAGAGACAAATTACGTGTTTGTTGATGAACATCTGGTATGCAGGAGTGAGACCAGTAGAGGGTGATCCGGGTGAGTCCTGCTAAAGGAGGCTGCCTCCTGCCAGTCTCTGCTCCCTGGGTGAGCCCTGCTAAAGGAGGCTGCCTCCCGCCAGTCTCTGCTCCCATTACTGCCATTCACCTTTGCAATGCGCAGTTACGTCAGGACGGCTTCCTGATGTTCAAATCTGAGGGTGGAGGGCAACAGTGACCCCTTTCTGTGTTATTCTGTGTTCCTTTTGAAGCTACAAACTGTTTAAAACCATAGGAAATTTTGTGTGTTCAATTCCACCTTACTTTACCAGGAAAAAGCCATGTTCACCAGCCACTCTGAGCTTTCTGCCCGGGACTTTCAGGACACCTGTGAGATATGGCCATCCGGAGGTCCAGGCGCCCTGCTGTTTAATAGAAAGGCTCTTCCTTTGATTTGTTATGTCTGAAAAGGTTTAGACCGTGCGAGGTCTTACCAGATCTGCAGTCACATCCTTGGCTTCCAGTGTGGCTGTGGCAACCTTATAGCTCTTTTTCAACTTAACTAACCATCTGGAGAGCTTGTGGATGAAATGAAGTGTAATGTTTGTGTCCAGTGAGTCCTGACCACACTGCTCCAGCTCCGTACTGCACAGAGGCTTGGAGTCCAGCATGCTCTCATTCTGCAGGCAGTCGGCAGCTGTCCTGCATGTAAAATCTTTGTGCCTGAATTTCCAAGAGAAGTTCTCAGAAGAACCGCAGAAGTGTGGGACATTTCACATCCCAGAGTCGTAAGTCTGAGTGCCTGTTCTGTTCACACACAGTGACAGTCACAGTATCCTCTGCAAGTACAAGTTGAGGGAATGTAGGCGTTCAAAATGGCGCTGTTATGGGGGAGTGAGGTCTCACACACTGCTGTTGAGAGTTATTATTTAGTTTTAACCTATAGTTTTGGTTTTGATTTTTGAGACAGGGTTTCTCTGTGTAACAGTCCTGGCTATCCTGGAACTCACTCTGTAGACCAGACTGGCCTTGATCTCACAGAGATCCACCTGTCTCTGTCTCCCAAATGCTGGGATTAAAGGCATGTGCCGCCACCACCCAGCTAAAGAGTTCTTAAATGTTACTATTTTAAGTATATGTGCTTGTGATTATATATGCCCATAGCGGCTGCAAGAAGGCAGTGGTTCCCCAGGGGAACTCGAGCTACAAGCAGCTGTGAGTCACCTGGTGTGGGTGCTGGGAGCTGCACCCAGGTCATCCGCAAGAGCAGCAAGTACTCTTAGCTGCTGAGCCTTCTCTCCAGCCCCCAAAGAGTTCTTTAACAATATTTTGAACAAATCGTCTCTTGAAATATTGTTTGAATCTGTATGTAGTTCTAATCATCAGCCCCTTAAACATTATTATATATGTAATTGAATGCATTGTCTACTTTAACTATCAGTTACAATGCTTAGATTACCACAATCAAGAAGAAAATTAAAATTTGCTGGCAAGGGGTAGAAATTAGTGTTTTTCCAGCGCCCTAGCACCTGCCAGCAATCTTATGAGACCTTGGTGCTGTTAATTATTAATGCTAGCATGCTTGATTGAACATCACTGTGAAGAAAATCAACTCATACACTTCTCATGAATTAACCAGAGTATGACATTAATTATATGCATAATTCTTATAAGAACTACTCTAGTAAGGATCTTTTTTGCAAACTCTGTATCCAAAAGGTACTAGCTTGATGCTTTTAAAGACTGTCTTTCTAATTTTACTTAATTGTATTCATATGTATGTGAGCGTGTGCTTGTGTATATGAAGCACATGTGTACAGGTGCCCACAGAAGCCAGAAGAGGAAGCCAGACCCTCTGGGGCTTGAGTTACATGCAGATGTGAGCTACCCAACATGTATGCTGGAAACTGACCCCAGCTCTTCTGCAAGAGCAAGAGCAGCAAGTGCTCTTAACCACTCGAGCCATCTCTCCAGTGCCTTGACTGTTTTAACAGCGTCTCTCTGTGTAGCCCAGATGGGCTTAGCATTTACAACCCTTCAGTCTCAGCCTCTTGGAGACTGGAATCACAGCTGGGCACCATGCCCAGCTGCAAGTATAGACTTTTGAGAAATTGAGAAGTGCTCAATATACAATTCTATTTTATTATTATTACTATTGTTATTATTATAATCTCTCTACTTACTGAGTTTTTCCCTTCTTGTCAGTTCCTTACCTCTCAGAACAGGAAGGACAAGAAAAATGATGGAAATGTCAGCAATAATCAGTGTTACTGGTTGGAAGCACACAGAAGAGCAGTCCCACTTGCTAAGAGAGTGAAAGAAAGCCACGTGAGCACCAGGAGGTAGGTGGTCAGACAGCTTCAGACCCCGGGCATTGTGGCTCCAGACAGGGCGCCTCACTTCTAGGACAAGTAACAACAAAGCTGATCCATAATCAATTCCCGACCTGTTACTGAAAGTCGATCCATAATCAATTCCCGACCTGTTACTGAAAGTCGATCCATAATCAATTACCGACCTGTTACTGAAAGTCGATCCATAATCAATTACCGACCTGTTATTGAAAGTCGATCCATAATCAATTACCGACCTGTTACTGAAAGTCGATCCATAATCAGTTACCGACCTGTTACTGAAAGTCTGCGTGCTTTGCTAGAGTGTTTCTCCTCGCGCACTCGCTGTGTCGGTGAATTGCCAGTCACAGTCACGGGCTTGACTTTAAAACAGACTCAAAGAAAATTTCACATGCTTGCATGGCAAAGAAATACGCTAGAATGACTGCTTCCAGAGGGGCCCAGGGCTATGACCAGGAATTCCTGTCCTTCCTGCCACCAAGTGCTTCCTCCCCTCATGGCAGGAGGAAGGGAACAATCACTTGAGTGTCCAACTTGCAAGGAAAAGCACAAGAACAGTAGTGGGTGCGTCTTCAGCGCACAGGCAGGTGTCCCTTCTCTTCTGCTATGTGCGGTCCCTCAGCAGGCGCCAGGGCAGCTCCCAAGTCTCCTCTCCTTGCTTTAGGCATTAACCCATTTCTCAAAGTCTTACAGGATTTTGCGAATCTTTGATTGACTGTTCTGATACTGATAACATTGCCAAGACAAGAATCCTCTAACTTACCCATGTTGTCAGTAGTCTGCAGGAAGCCTTAATAGGTAACAGTGGATTTGGCTCTGCATTACCCAGTATTCTGGTCTTCGCTTGACTCGGAATGGGTGCTTTCATTGTCTTCTCATTCTCGCTACAAACACTCTCATTTGCCTCCCAATGGAGTTATTTCTGCTCCCTTGATTTTGATTTTGCTCTAAATGGGTTTCTCTTTGACAGCAATAGAGTGAAATGTCTTGAAAGGGAAATGTCTTTGTGTGATAGTTTTGAAATACAGTGCCTGCCAGACTGGATTGATTGGAGCGCTGAATGCAGCGGTGTTGATATTAAGTGAAGGATTATATTCCAAAAACCTCTGAAATCATACATGACTCACAGTCTGTATTTCAGGATGTCAGGTGGGGGATCATGATATGAAAATGAAATGCTAACCAAAAATAAAAGTAACCCGGGAGGTGCTGCACACCCATAATCCCAGCACTCGAGAGATGGAAGCGGGGAGATCAGGAGCTCTGCATGTGAACTAGAGGCCAGTCCAGGGTGAGCGAGACCGTGCCTCAAGAGGAGCACTCGTGGGCAAGCCAGTGGCTCTCAGTCTTCATTTCTCAAAGCCCGTTGGTGGGTGGCTGTCATTGTCACTTCAAGCACACTGTGTTCCCAGTAAAGTTTCTCTAATCTCTTCTTGATTTGGACTCTGCCCCTGGGAGCAGCAGAGTGCAGTCTTAAGCATCTGGGGAGTCAGGTGCCGAGGAGACTGCAGCTTCTTGGTTCTGTTGATGGATCTCAGACTTTCTTGTGCCTGCCAACTGCTAGTAAAGGACATGCTGAAAGCTACCCTGTGCACACAGAGAGAGCAGCAGGAGTGTACAGTGTGGCAAGGAACCATCCCTTTCCAAATGAGTGTGAGGGTGTGGGCCACGTGAGATGAGACTGCAAGCTTGTCTTAAAATGCTTTACCTCAAAAATCACTTCACAGTTTATGTGCACAGATTTTCCAGGCCTGAACCTCACAGACACATCCCAGCTCATTCCAAACAGCAATTCTGACCGGACCTGTGCATGCTTTTCCTCCACGTCATCGAATTCCCTTGTTTAGGTTTTAAAGTCCTCTACAGGCCCATTAAAAGCTTGGTTGCTAGTGCTGCTGGGAGTTTTTGAAGCTTTAGAAGTGGGACCTTGCAGACATGAGTTTGGTAGGAACGTTGGGACCCTCAGCCCCTCCCTCTGTCCTCACCACTGGGCAGCCACCATGATGTTGTGCTTCCATGCACCCCGAGTAATGACCCCAACTGATCCTGATCTGAAGGCTCTGACCTGTGAGCCTAAATCAGTGTCATCTTAGGTGGGCTTTCCCAGATGATGGTTGCAGTGGGACAAACCCAGTATGTCCTCTCCTGATCTCTTCCAGAGGAGGAACTCCTGCTAAAGTGTCATCAACTGGAGGCCAAAAACCGATGTCACCAAGAAACTCGTGGCACCAAATGCACTCTAGCAGCTTCAGGCACTGAAAAACCGTGCCCTCCACAGGCCTAAAGTACATCGCCTAGCTTTTGTATTTACTAAAGATTGGAATGTTTATTAATACATTGAATATTCTCTAAAATCACTTCACTAAAGTTTAAAGAGGTGGCTTAGTCAGTAAATGCTTGCTACATACCCATGATGGCCTGAATTAGATTCCCAGCACTCAAACAGAAGCCAGATACAAGCACAGGCCTGTAATTCCAGCACTGAGGAGGCAGAAACAGGTACATCCCAGGGATTTGCTGACCAACCAAGCTAGGGAAATTGGTAAGCTCCAGATTCAGTGAGAGGCACTCAAAAAAATAAGGTTGACAGCAATTTAGAAGACATCAAGAGTGACCTCTGGCCTCTACACAACTGAACATATTTGCTTCCCTTCTAACGTGTATATACACAGACACTTAAATTCAATATTGTTACGTATTCACCAAAGTTGTTTATACAGAATGTTTCACTGGGCAGAAGCTTCTCTTTATCACTGTTACTGCTAGAATCTTCTTTGGCTGAGTTGGGTTCAGAGGTATGAAATTCTGGAATTGGGCAGCTAAACTTCCATTTTGTCTCTTTGTGCTGCTGCTTTACATGGGGGCAGAGGAGCCCCTTAGTGGGGCCAGAAGAGAAAATACACCTCTACAATCCAGTGAGGACTAAGAATGAAGTAGCATTTCTGATGAATTTGTCTTGATCCCAGGAAACAGGAATGAGACCTCAACAGCAAAGAGGACTGTATCTTAATTATCTATTGACTAATAAACCCAAGATGTATTATCTTAAAACAATTTTTTTTGTTTTGCTTGTATATCTATGAGTCAGAAGTTAGGGAAGCTTGAAATCCATGATGAAATGATCCCACTACTTCGAGCATAACACCCAAGCCTTCTCAGATACCCATCCCCCTCTCCACACACAGCTTCATGGATATCTTGAGCTTCCGTAGAGCATGGCAGCGTTGCTGTTGTTAACGAGGCAATAGATGGGGCTCCAGGAACAAGTGTCTTGTAAATTCGGTGGAAGCTGCAAACTGTATCCTGACCTAGCTTCTAAGTCCAGAGCTCACTTCTGCACCCGTGCAGCACTCAGGCAAGTTAGGTCAACTCCGCTCAAACAGAAGAAAAGAAATGGTCATTTCTGAAGCTGAGTGTTGTGGAATATTATTTTAACTAGGCAAAGAAGTGTTACATTTGTTTATTCTGTGGAATGTTACTTTAACTGTGTCTAGGTGTGTTATTTTGTTTATGCTGTATTTATTTACTGATGTGAGGATATGAATTTAACTATGTAAAGATGTGTTGCTGTTTCACCTTGCCTGCCTAAGGCACCTGGCTGATCTAATAAAGAGCTGAGTGGCCAACAGGTGGTGATAGCAGGCAGAGAGAATAAAGAGGAGAAGATATCTAGGCTCAAAGAGAGAAAAGAGGCCAGATGGTGGTGGCACATGCCTTTAATCCCAGTACTCGGGAGGCAGAGACAGGTGGATCTCTGTGAGTTCAAGGCCAGCCTGGTCTACAGAGCTAGTTCCAGGACAGGCTCCAAAGCTACAGAGAAACTCTGTCTTGAAAAACAAACAAACAGAAGGAGGAGGAGGAAGAGGAGAAAGAGAAGAAGGAGAGACTGAGAGACGTGTAGACATGCCTGGGAACAGGAAGCCAAGCAGCCTCCAGCCAGTCAGACACAGAAGTAGGGAAAGTAAGTTGTACAGAAAGAAAAGGTGAAAAGCCCTGAGGCAGATGGTAGATAAAGAAGCAGGTTGATTTAAACTGAAACAGCCAGAAGTGAGCCTAAGCTGGGTGGAGCACTCGGGACTCATAAAAAGTGGGAGCTGGTTGGTGGCCCCCAAAAAAGCCTAGCACAGCTGAGATGGGGTCTCCTCTTTTTTTCCAGAACGTCTTAGTCAGTGCTCTATTGCTGTGAAGAGACACCGTGACCATGGCAACTCTTATAAAGGAAAACATTTTACAGTTTCAGAGGTTTAGTTCATTATCATCATGGTGTGACATTGAGGCAGACATGGTGCTGGAGGAGGAGCTGAGAGTTCTTCATCTTGATCTGTAAGCAACAAGAAGTAAGCTCTACCACACTGGGCATAGATTGAGCAGATATGAGACCTCAAAGCCCACCCCCACACTGACACACTTCTTCCACCAAGACCACACCTCCTGTAGTTGCCACTCTTCATGGGCCGTGCATTCAAACACATGAGTCCATGGGAGCCATACCTATTCAAACAACCACAGGTTCCAAAAGCAAGAGTGTGCATGCATGCAGTGTGTGTGTGTGCGTGTGCGTGTGCGTGTGTGTGTGTGTGTGTGTGTGTGTGTGTGTGTGTGTGTGTACATATGTATAGGTAGTGTGGAAGCCAGAGATCAAGGTCAGGCATCTCCTCTATTGATCCTACCTTTTTTATTTTTTAGAAAAGCCTCCTCCTGTCTGAACCTGGAGCTAGACTGGCCTGAAGCCCCATGGGACCTCCTGTCTCCACCTCCTTGGCACAGGGATGAC
This sequence comes from Ondatra zibethicus, assembly GCA_004026605.1. Taxonomy (NCBI): domain Eukaryota; kingdom Metazoa; phylum Chordata; class Mammalia; order Rodentia; family Cricetidae; genus Ondatra; species Ondatra zibethicus. The sequence goes on from PVIU01006495.1 coordinate 40,379, forward strand.
AGATGTGTGTCACTGTACCTGGTTTTGACATGTGATGAGATCAAACATAAGTCCTCATGTGTTTACAGCAGGTGCTTCCCTGACTGAGCGTCTCATAAGCCCCAAGAACTATAAAGTCCAGGGGAAAGGTGGTTGATTTCTACAACTATAAAGGAATAATTTATCCCAACCCAATTGCCTTTGAACTTGAACCATTCTGTGGAAATTATGTATTTATGAGTATGTATAAAAACATCCTTCAGAGTAGAGGCTTCTTAGGTACAAGAAACTACTGAACATAACGAAACACAGCATTCTGCCACTCACCCCATGGGCTACTGATGTCCCAGAGACAGTGGACACTGACAGAACTCTACTGAATTCTACACATGGCATCAAAGGGGTCATAGATTCAAAAGTTGAGGATCCAGAAAGAGAACGACTGGCATTCTCCTCTGCACAGATCAGTGAAGCTCAAGAGGAAGTAGAAGATTGTGTATACATGGGTGCATGTGTATGTAAGTATGTGTGTATTGCACATATGTATGTATGTATTCTGCTTTGTTTTGTTTTTTGAACAGAGTTTCTCTGAGTAACAGCCCTGGCTGTCCGGAAACGCTCTCTGTAGACCATGCTGGCCTCAAACTCACAGAGATCCGCCTGCCACTACTGGAATTAAAGGCATATGCCACCACTGCCCAGGAATATATATATTCTTAAGTATTTTCAAGAATATCTAGAAAGGCCAGGCGGTGGTGACGCATGCCTTTAATCCCTGCTCTTGGGAGGCAGAGGCAGGCGGATCTTTGTGAGTTCGAGGCCAGCCTGCTCTACAGAGCGAGTTCCAGGACAGCTAGGACTGTTACACAGAGGAAGTCTGTCTTGAAAAAAAAGAAAAGAATGTCTAGAGCACATAACTTTTCTGCTTCAGATACAATTTGAATATTTCCCCCCAAAGTTCTTGTATTAGATACCTGGTCCTTAGTGAGGCAATGTGGAAAGGTGGGGAGGGCCTTTAAGAGTTGGAGGTTCTGGGCTAATTTAAAGGCATTTGCCTGGCAACCTGAGTTCAGTCTCCAGAACCCACAGTGGGAAGAGGGAACTAACTCCTGAAAGATGTCCTCCACAAGTGTGATGGCATGTGACGTGTGTGTACATGTGCACGTGCACATACACACAGAGAGAGACACACACAAATGAAAAAGGAGTTGGAGGTCCTTGAGGCAGTGGAGGGCATACTCTTGGGAGGGGTCTGGGCACCATGGTTTACTGTGGCCTCGCCCTCCCACGTACACTCCTCCATGATAGTGCTCTCCTTCCTGAGGCCTTTACTAAAACCCAGCTAATGTTTGTGTCCTTGAACCTCCAGAACTCAGGGCTAAATTAACGTATTTTCTTCACAAGGGAACTTTCCTTCATTATTTTATCACAGTAAGAGAAGAAACTAATTCAGGACCCTTTTCAAAAACCTCAAACTGATCAGGAGTGTTTGCTATTTCATAATGTGCAAAACGACACAGCTGGATTTGTGCTGTGCACCTATAATCCCAGCACTCCAGAAGCTGACAGAGGAGGAATGTGAGTTCAAGGCCAACCCCAGTTATCCAGTGGACCCTACTTTAAAACAATAAAAATAAAAAGTGTAGACAGGTTCTGGTACCTAATGGAGGAGTGCTGATAGACCCTGCAAGTGACATTTCTGTGTCTGGATCTTGTTCATTAACTGATAAAGTTTAAAATACATAAGTTTTCTGTGCATGAGAACATGTGTATAAATCCTCGGGACTCACAAGAAAATTTGACTCTGCATTAACGTGCTAAGGGTGAGAGGTGGGGAGGGCAGGTACTGGAGGTGGGGAGGGCAGGTACTGGAGGTGGGGAGGGCAGGTACTGGAGGTGGGGAGGGCAGGTACTGGAGGTGGGGAGGGCAGGTACTGGAGGCTGCCAGGACTTGGTGCCAGCTTGGCTCTCAGGCTCGGTGAGACAGCGTCCTGGGGATGACGTGGGAAGTGTAAGTGCGGAACACCTCCTCACAGACCTGTGCAGATACTCGCATACATGACACTCACACACAAAACTACTTTTGCTGAATTTTACACAGAATTCCAGTAAAAGGTGGGGTTCCTACACTCAGTTTCTAAATATTTAATGAGTTAAAGAGAGACAGAAAAAAGTGAAGCATTTTTGGCTCCTTTTGTTTTAGGAAGATCTATGCAGTATGATCTATAGGGCTTGAAACATTAACATTGTTCCATGTAGCCCAAGAGACGAGAGCCACTGAACACTGAAAACAACTGGAAAAACCTCAAGCCCAAAGAATGGTGAAGTTGGTTACAGATTCGTGTTAGACTCAAGGGATGTCAGTACATAGTGAAGGTCTGCGTAGAGCCCTGTGATACAGATACGCGCTAGAGAGGTCGATGTAGGTCTGTCTAATACGCATTCTCTTGATGTGGTCAAGTCTCTTTGCGTCTTAGACACAAGGTGTCAGTCAGCACAGCTCCTAGCTTAATTAACTCTCTAGAAACCCAACGAGGATGAGCAGGAAGACAGTAGTGCGGCAGCAGGTTTCTGCCTGCTCAAAAGTGCTGAGGATTTTAAATGCTGTAATAGAAGCTCACAGGGGTACTCAAAAATGATAGGAAGACAAAGTGTGAAACCATAGGAAAGCTATAAAATTTGTCCAGTGGGATCATAGCAAATCATAGGGAGTTTACACAAACTATTTACATGGCAATAAACTGCTAATGCAATTATGAATAATGGGTAAGGTTTGTGTGTTTGTTTCAGGCCTAATTGGAATCATGCATCTCAGACTATTAATAATAGAAAGCTCTTTCTTCAATTATATGTACCATGTACCTGCTCAGCCTCATATAGAATCCAAGCAACTTTTCAGTAGTGTGCAATGGAACCATTTTCCAGTTTGCCACTTCTTAGAGCAGGTGATTTATGTGTTGGTTTTCTCTGAACAGCTGTCAGATGCTAGCTCTGTTAGATGGAGACTGTGCTTTCCTTTCCTGGCCACCCAGACCCGAGTAATCACACAGAAACTATTAATTGCAACATTGTTTGGCCAATAGTTCAGGTGTAAGCTAGCTCTTACATCTTAAATTAACCCATTTCTCTTAATCTGTGTATCACCACGAAGCTGTGGCTTACCAGTAAGGTCCTAGCATCCTTCTCCTTCGTCAGCTACATGGCATCTGCCTGACTCCGCCTTCTTTCATCCTGTATCTCTGCTTGGATTTCCCACCTTGATATGTTCTGCCCTGCCATAGGCCAAAGCAGCTTCTTTATTAACCACTGGTAATAAAACATATTCACAGCATACAGAGGGGAGGGAATCCCACATCATAGTTCACCCTCAGTATTTGGGAGAAAGCAGGATTTTGCATAAAGACAAAGGGTCATCTCGCCAAACTAAAAGGTCATAACAATCATGACAGCCTAAGGTGTGTGCGCTAGGAACTGAATCTTTGCTTCGTCATCAGTTATTTTAAATTTGTTTGTTTGTTTGCCATGCTGGAGTGGAACCCAGGGCCTTGCCATGCTGGGTGATCACAGTATTAGTGCATACATTTTTAAGCTTTCTGATAAATCCTGCTTCACCATCCTCCCAGTACACAGCTTGTACCTGAAAACCTAGAGTTTGGGGGGAAGGCAGCCAGGGAAGCCAATCAGACCCTTGAAGTTCATTGGTAGACCAGCCTACCCAAATCAGTGAACTTCAGATTCAGTGAGAGATCCTGTCTCAAAACCCAAAGGTGGGAAACAATTGAGGGAAGATATTCTGCATCAGCCTCTGGCTTCCACTCACACAAACACACACACACAATTGTAACAATGGTAAGTTAGATGACATCACATCAAAAATTTGTCTCTCTAATAAATAAGATTAATTGCCTAAGATCTGGACATTGTTTAAGTCAGATCTCACAATACATTTCTCAGCCTGAATATGCTTGTTGGGTTTGAGATATATATATCGAATATACATTTCTGGCTTGGGCACTAGCTAGGCATCTGGTACCTGCTTGCTGCTCACATGGAGAATGATGAGACACAACAGGAAGTCTTCAGCCCATCTCACCCTAATGATGAGGTTGAGCATCTTGATCTCATTAACAGTTGCCTGAAATCCCCTGACACAGAGATGGCTGCTGATGTATTTGGAAGGTTACGAGATCTGACTGAAGCTTCTGCTGGCAGAGACTTTTCAAAGATTTATCTTGCTCCTGGAGTAAATATCACATTTTTAATTATTCATAATGCTTCTCCTGTTTTACCAGAAGCTTCCTTGGAGGAGAGTGCATTAGGCTCTTCAGTTACTGTAAGGGGGGGGGCGGTGCGTGAATAGAATACACATGTATATTCAGCATTCCATTGTTATTCTGGGCAAACGAAATTTAACATGATTTGCAAAACGCTGCACTCGGCACAATAAAAGGTGTAAAGTGAGGCAACAGAATTACACTGTGTGCACACCGAGTGAAAAGTGCTTGGAGCAGAAGCAGGGACTGAGGCCCTCACTTAACAGCTATATTAGAGAGGGAGACCAATGTGAGCCTAGAAACATGGCCAGAGAGGCCCAATTTAGATCTGTGCTGGAGGAATACAATTGTATGTGTCTTCTAGGCAAGCTAAATTTGGTAGGCTGCCTTTTCTTATATTGAATACTTAATAATTAGCTAAGGAAAGATACTTTCTCCATATGTCAAGGTTACCGGAATGTGGGGTTGCTAACTGGTAAGTGCTGCTGCAGAGCAGAGCCCTGGGGTTATCCCTTCAGGCTTATCACAGGGTGACTTAAAGGCTGTGTCCAGCCCTTCGAGGTCAGCAGATGCCCTGACCTCAGTCAGTGCTCACTGCAATCAAGATACAGGACAGCTTCTCTCAGTTTTCCTTTGTGCCTTTTTCAACCTCTTTTCCCAGTTTCAACCCTCAGTAGCCTGCAATCTTGTGTGTGTGTGTGTGTGTGTGTGTGTGTGTGTGTGTGTGCGTGCAGGTGCCTATACATGTGTATACATATACATGTGGAGTCCTCAGGTTAACCTCAGGTGTCATTCCTTAGGCCTGTCCTGGAGCTCTCCGAGAAGGCTGGACTGGCTGGCATGCAAGCACCAGGGTCTGTCTGTCTTTGCCTTCCCAGCAGTGGGATTATAAGCACTCCACCACGCTCAGCTCTTTTACACAGACTCTGGGCATCAAACATAAACTTGAATCGTCTTGTGTGCATGAACTATCTCCCTACCCCACCACTGGTCTTTATCTGTGATTTCTCTTCTTGAAAATGTCATATAAGTGGAATTAAACAGCATGTGACCTAAGCCTGTTTTCTTTTTTCTTCACATTGGGCATTTGGAATTTATCTGGCCGTACACAAAAGTCTGTTCCTTGTTATTGTTCAGTAGTGTTCACTGGCGTGGGTGTACCAGAGTATGTAACCACTCACTATTTGACAGACATTTGTTTCCAGCTTGAGACAATTAGAGATAGAAGATCTGTAGGCAATCATCTACAATTCTAAGGGGATGTAAATTTTCATTTCTCTTAGAGAAATAGTTAGGAGTAGAATTGTTGGGTCACATGCTAAGTATACTTTATTGCAAAAGGCCAGGCTTCCAAAGAGTGTTAGTTGTTTCCCTGTGTATTGCCCATTTCTCTTCTGCTGTGACAAATACTGACAAATGCATGGCAAGAAAGGGAGGATTTGTTGTGGCTCATAGTTCTGAGGCATCACGGCAAAGGCACAGCAGAAGCGGCACGACGGCTAGTCACACTGCCTCCACAGGAAGCAGAGATGAGTGCTGGTGATCAGGTTGCCTTCTCCTTTCCATTCAGTCCTAGATCCCACCACGTTTAGGGTGGGTGTTCCCATCTCAATTAACCCAGTCTAGGAAGTCCCTCACAGACATGCCTAGAAATGTGTCTCCATGGTGATTCTAAATTCCATCGAGTTGACTGTCGAGATTAGCCATCACGAGCTATAACACTACATTCCCATAAGATGTAGGGGTGTCAAGTTCTTTGCCTTCCTGCAAGCACTTGATTTTGAAGGTTGTTCTCTGCTGTTTTTTGTTGTTGTTGTTGTTTTTAATGTTAGCCAGCTTAACACATCAGCAATGTACTATGGACTTGGTGTGCATTTCTTTGATGACTAATAGTGTTGAACATGTTGATGTTTGGTGTTCTGTATGTTCAGAACTTCTGCCCATTTTCTTTCTGGGTTATTTGTTTCCTATAATCGTGGCTTTAAGACAGCTTTTTATATATGTAATGTGGCTGCTAGTCCTTTGGGGAATGTGTGCCTCGCAAATACTTTCTTTCAGTCTGTGGCTCCTTTGTTTTCCAACAGTGGTTTAAAGCTCTTGTTTGGAGCAGGGGTTTAGAGTTGTGGAGAGAGCAGGGCTTTTCAGCTCTTTGTGTGTGGCGGGGGGAGGGGAGCTGGTGAATACAAGTGTCCAATTCTTCCAAAACCATTTCTTGAAAAGACTCCCATCAAGTTGTCTCTGCCTGTATCAAAAACTGAATGACTACATGAGAGGAGGTGGATTGCTGGACTCTGTTTTTCCCTATTGAGCTGCAAGCCTGCCAGGTACTATACTTCCTCGGTACTAAGCCTTGAAATCACCGAGGGAATCTCTAGCTTTGTTGACCAATGGGGAGTAACAGGAAAGAAGCCAGGTGTAAAGTAATGCCACAGCCTTCCTGAGCTTGTTGGCATGCAACATCTTAAACAGGAAAATGCACACACAGACGGAAGGTGTAAGGATGGTCTAGGGTTGAGAGCGAGAACATGGTTGCACTCACAGAGCTTGTGGGAAGATGCTGGGGGCGGGGGAACCTTCCATACAGAGTGGAGACAGAACTCAGTACGTTTACTAAAAGTCATCATCAAACCATATGTTCCCATGGTTTGGCTCTTATATAAATTATACTTTAATAAATTTTTAAAGTTCAAATGCCTAACTGAGGTAGGGAAATGGGCACTGAGAAGCTGCTTATGCTGAAAACACTGGCTCCTCACTTGGGCCTACAGGATCCAAAGCAGGAAGACAGCCAGACATCTGCCTTGATTTTGTGTTTGTCTCCTTTACTCTGGCTGAAGGCACAGAGGTAAGTCATTTTAATTAACCTTCCCTGAGTTACCTGGCATTCCCAGAGCATCAAACCTTCCCAGGATGGATGGACGGACGGACGGGGACACACACACACACACACACACACACACACACACGGTCAATTATCCATGATGCTGAGGATGAGCTCTGGAGTAGAGTTAATCATTTTGCAGAAACCAGACTGATCCCTGAGGAAATGGCAGGACTTTGCAGACCATCTAGAAGAACCAGAGCTAAGGAACAGTCAGCCAGCCCAACTGACCAGGACTGCCTAACTCTGAAGACCTCAGCCCCTGCCCTAATTCTCCTTTTTAAGGTCAAATTTTCTATCAGGCCTCTGATATTTGGCTTAGTGTCACTATGTACCTGTATCTGTTTCTCTTCCCAGTATGGCCACATTCAGTCAAAGTCTCTGCTTTTCGTTGCTATTGGCCTATCAGTCATGTGAGCTGATTTCAGCACCCAGGGATACCATAATGCTACCAGCAAATATATGGAGACTGCGCTTTCATTTCCCAGCTGCCCAGAACCAAACTATTAACTACAACACTGTGTGTCCAATGCCTTCGGCTTCTTACTGGCTGTCCTTTGAGTATTAAATTAACCCATTTCGATTCATCTGTGTATTGCCAGAAGGCCATGGTTTTCCAGTGTAACATGTTACTCCTTCAACCGACTACATGGCTTCTCTTTGACTCTGCCTACTCCATCTCTGTTCAGATTTCCTGTCTGACTTTACTCTGCTAAGCTATTGGCCAAAACAGCTTTATTCATCAACCAATAAAAGCAGCATATATACAGAAGGACTTCCCACATCAAACAAATGTTGGGGTGTGTGACCGTCTCCAGAGGTTTTCCAGGTTCTTGTGTCATAGACACAGACAACTAGATAACAGCTAGAATCATCAGGGACAGTTTGTTAGGAAGACACTCATGCAAGGGAGAGTATGGGCTGCAATGTTTGACAGTTCAAACAGCCGGTAGTATACAAGGTCTTGAGGCTTTTGGTTCATTCACATAACCTGTAGTTTTCCGTACATCTTATGTTAAATGCAGTTCAGCGTACAGCTTCGTGTATCACCTTTTTAGCATCTTGAGTCTCCACCCAAAAATATATTTTAGTAACAGAATGAGCCACAGGTCACCTTCAGATACACTGGAGTGTCTCTGCACTAGTACCAATGGCTTCAGCTGGTCTGTCCAGGGGGGTTCCAGTATTCCTTTTTGCCAAAAAGTTTTTGGCAAATACTAATTCTGCAGCCTGTGTCTGAGACCTTCTCAGGCCTCTGATTCCTTTCTGCTGTGGAAGCAGTTTAAAGTGCATGAGCTTCCAGTACATTGTGAATCTCTGTACGAGGGTAAATGGCTTGTACCTAGTTTATCCTCTTTCGCTTAGGGAGCAGGTGAGGATAACAGAAAGATGAAGAACGGAACAAAGACATCAGAGGCGAGACAGCCTTTGCAGAGGCTGGTCTTGAGGCTGCCTCCTACCCTCTGCACAGGTCAGGACACCAGGACCTGTTCAGGAGTGAGGCATTCATCCACGGACCTCCAGTACCTCTCTGAAATAGTGCGTTTGCATAACACTAATGTGAAAACAGAACAAAAAGATAATCTAGGCAAGTACTTAGCATACTGCCAGGCCATAAAGAGTTTTTAAATAACCTATTATTATTTAAAACAGCAGTTTTTACATAGAAGACAAAACTGCAAGGTGCCGCTAATTTGCAAAATTTGCAAATGGGACTTCTGATTTTCTGTCAGCTGGAAAGGGTTCATCTTTATCCTTCCTAACCCCAGTGCAAACTCGGTGCTAACAGAGTCTTCCACTCCTGGACTGACAGGGGTCCTATCGGGAGTCAAGTCGTGCACCTCACGGAACCTCCTGATACCTGCTCCATTCTGAGTCCCAGCAGCACAATATACTTCCTCTCCAGGCTGTAGCTTTGTCGTGTTTTAAGGCCTCATGTCCAGAGCTCTGCATTCAGGTCTCCAATGTTGGTCCGCTTGCCTAATTTAAAAAAAAAAAAAGACCAAAAGCAACTTATGGAAGAAAGAATTTATTTGGCTTTGGGTTCTACAAGGGATGAGAGTCCATCATGGCGGCAGGAAGAGGAAGATGAGCGCTCACATCTCCACTATGAGCAGGAAGTAAGGTGAGACTGTAAACACAAGGCCCAACCCTAGTGACATGCTTCCTCCAGCAAGATTCCCAGACAGTGCCATCACGGGAGACCAAGCATTCAAATATTGGCGCCTACAGGAGACAGTTCTCAGCCAAAGCACCACACCTGGGTATCTGGGGAGTCAGGGGAGGGAATGGTAGAAGGGTTGCATGCTCTCTCTGGACTTTCAAGATTGCTTTCATTCAGTGTAGAATCCACGTAAATTACGGGTTGGCTAACCAACCTTCCTGTAATTCAGCCTTAAAAGGTGGGAATGAGATCCTGAGAGCCTGCTACCTTGGTTTGATCAGGAGAGCCTGCCTCAATAAATAAAGTGGAACAATGATCAAGGGAGGATGATTCCTGACATCAAAGTCCCCCATGAATAAACATGTATACACAAGTGCACACATGAAAATGTGCAAAGGAAAAAAGTGCTGTAAATGAAAATAATTGAGAGATTTAAAATTATTTTAGTCTGGTGAGTGAGAAATTCACATGCTGTAGATTCACATGCTGTAGAAACCCACTGAACAGTCAAACCTAACAGTCCAAGTTGATGTCTGCACCAAACATAGACTGTCTCTCTCCATACCTCTCCAGCCCATTCTGTTTCTCTCTGAACTACAGAAGTGGCAGTTGGTGGGATTCTCCAAACAGAAAACACAGATGAGAGTGACTGTCCTCCATCAATAGCGATGATGCTGGTGTAAGGGCCCTGCCTGAGAGCCGCAGGGCACAGCTCTTTCTTTCCACTGTCACCTTTCAGGGTACAGAGTAATTCATCGACACACCCTCCTAATCCCTGAGCCATCGCTCAAGACCCCAAAAAGATATTAGGAAATATGTATATCTTTTACCTTTAGGAATCTTGTGTTTTTGTTTATCTGGTTTTTATCTATTAATTCAGTGAGTTTCTAGCCTACTATTCTTAGAATACAACATCTTTAAAGGATATCTTGACTCAAATTTGCTATTCTCCCTCTTGGGAGTGAGTTTTGCATGTAGAAAATGTATCATTTCCATCTAGATCCACACCACAGGCCAAGTGGGGGATTTTTTGTTTTTACTATCGCATGACTCATAGAAGGAAACTTTAAGACACAAAAGAAACTTCTGATCAAACATGCCAGACTGAACTCTTGTGTTTGCTTTCACTTTTTTGCTCATGCAAAAGTAGAGATTGCCTAAAAAGACATAAGCCTGTAAGAGCCATGAGAGGGGAGAGCAGTGTAATAGAATTTAGGAAGTAGATACATAAGGAGAGCAACTTACTAACAAAAAGCAGAAACAAACCAGCAGTGAGGCAAAGGGACAGGAGCTCAGAGATCACTGGCATCACATCTGAGTGTGGTCCAGATGGAAGGATGGAATGAGTCTGTATAGGATCAGTTAGGACCCTAGAGTCTCTACTCCTCCATCAATAAAGACAGCCTTTCTGCAATTAGCAGAATCCCTCAGAATGTTCCAGCAACTGAGGTCAACACCAGGAAGCCAAGGATACTGTCAGTATTATCCCTTCTTATCATAAATATACTATGATGGAATGCAGACAGACATGTTTGTGTCTTTCTGTAATGTCCACTTTTGTTGAATAACAATAAATTCATAGTATTTAGCAGTTTTAATGAAAGCAATTTTTTATGTAATCTGCCTACCTCGGTAACGAACCTGGGCAAGGCGAATGCAGGTTCTTTTATCCCAATTTCAATTGATAATATTAACTCTTATCACATAACACACAGTAAGTATGTCTACATGCATGCACATTTGGTTTACAGAATGTATACATGTTAGAGAGCCTATTGAAGACGTAAAGGGTTTTAGAAGTAACTCTATATTGACAACAAACCAGACTAGCGTCAAGAGGGAGCTGCTGCTGAAACCGGGGGCAGGCTTAGAGAGTGAAACTACAGAGTTCAGTTGTGAGGTGAAAGATGAAGATTCAGAGCAGGAAACTGAGAGTCTGGGTGCAGGTCCAGATGGGCAAACACGTGGAGAGTAGTTGAATAGGTGCATCAACGGCAGAGGACTCGGTCAAGCCAGAGCTCCAGAGACAGGGAATCCACTGCCTGTCAATCTTTGATGCATACATCAGAAGATAGGTTGGTGTGGGTATGAACAGTTTTGGGCCTGGTTTCCATGACGCAGCTTTAACATACTGTATGTGCCCATACAGTTCTAATTCACCCAAGTAAACTTACAAGGGTAGATGGCTTTCTATTCCCATTAATAAGCCATTCATCACTCTCTAGTGAAGTGTGGTACCTGACAGATGGTGCAGTTTCTGGGTCTACCCAGGGAAGGCAACCATCTTTCTCTCTCAAAATGGAGCCAAAGTTGCATTTAAAATGGAGTCTCCTAGGGCAAGATAGCCCAAAAAGCCACTGTTTTCTGTTTATTTTACGTATGAATGTTTTATGTGCATGAACGCGTGTGGAATGTTGTGGGGTATTTGTACCCTGTGTGAAGATATATTGCTGTGATTGGTTTAATAGAGAGCTGAATGACCAATAGCTAGGCAGGAGAGGATAGGCGGGACTTCTGGGGAGAGAGCGGAAGGGGAGAAGGAATCTAGGTGCACAGAGTCACCAGTCAGACTGGAGGAAGAAGGGTGGGCAGTGCAGAGGTGAGGTAATGGTTCCTGGCATAACTAGATTAATATCAATGGGTTCATTTAAGAGCTGTGGAGAACAAACCTAAGCTAAGGCTGAGCTTCCATAATTAATAATAAGTCTCCATTTCATTATTTGTGAGCTGGTGGCCGAAATAAAAGTCCAGCTACAATGCAACATTCATGCCTGGTACTCATGCAGGTCAGAAGAAGGTGCTGGATGACTCGGCACTGGAATTAAGGATGGTTGTGAACCACTACATGGGTGCTGAGAACCAAACCCAAGCACTCTGCAAGAGCAGCAAGTGCTTTTAACTGCTGAACCATCTCTGCAACCCCAAACCAGTGTTTTATCAGTACGGAATAACGAAGAGTAGGAAATACCTTGATCTCAACATGAGTCCACCAGCTAATCCCCAGCTGCTGAATGTTTCACAGCTTCTAGAATAGTGCAAGCAGCCCATGAGAGTCAAATAACACAGGTAAGGGCCTCACAACCTTTGTGTGTCTGCTCCTGTGAGTGGCGGGGTCCAGTCTGAAGCCCCCCAGAAGACTGGAAGATTCATCATGGGGAAACTGACCAACGTAGGAGAGGAGGCACAGATAGCTACTGTGGAGGCCACTAGGCCTGTCCTGCCCAGGCTGTCCTTCCCAAAACTCCACCATAACGCAAGGGCTCTGCTTTGTTAGGATTCCTATTGCTGTGAAGAGACACCATGACCACAACAAATATTATAAAGGAAAACATTTAATTTGGATGGCTTACATTTTCAGACGTTTAGTCCATTATCATCATGGTGGAATGCAGGCAGACGTGGTGCTGGTCATAAGGCAACAGGAAGTGAACTGAGACACTGGGTGTGGCTTGAGCATCTCAAAGCTTGGCTTTGAGAACAAGGCCTGCTTCCACAGTGACACACTTCCTCCAACAAGGCCACACCCACTCAACAACAAAGCCACACCTCCTAATAGAGCCACTCCCTTTGGGGGCCATTTTCTTTCAAACCACCACAAACTCCAACTACCTTCTCAGTGTCTCCCCCTCCCCCTCTGGTTTTTCCGAGGAAGGGTTTTTTTGTGTAGCCTTGGCTGTCCTAGAGCTAGCTGTGTAGACCCTGCCCAGCTTGTGCCTCACTCTTAAATACACAATAGTAGATGATTATGTAAATATTAAGTTAATCTGTTAGGAGAAAACAGAGGAAATATAGAAAACTGGAAGTACTGGCAGCCTAATATCCACATACTAGGATCCCAGGAGGAATAAGGAGAGTGTTATTAAAGATTGATTCAAGAGAATGCCCCACCTTCAGCAACATGCATTTCCAGATGTTTCTAGACTCAGAATCAAAGCCCTTTGAATCTGTGGTGAAATGTTAGCACCCTTTGAAGAAGGGACCCAAAAGGCTTGCAGGAATTTTAAAATGTGTGTGTAGTGCACAATGAATCAGAAATCAAAATAGCATCAAATTTCTCAGTAACGGTGAAACTAGAAAAATGCAACAGTATTCAAACTCGGGGGGGGGATTATTTTACTCCAAAAATGTCTACCTAGCCAAGCATTCGATCAGGGAAAAGGTGGAATAATGACATTTGCAGACAGACAGTGCAGCAGCCAGAAGGATATTATGACTGACACAGAGAAAGCTTCCTCTGTTAGATGTAGAAGAGAACTCTAAGGGGTCTGGGAAAGTTAACCGTAGAGAGGAACTGCTCTCTCTCTGGATAAGATAACAAGAGGGAAGGGGAGAGAAGAGAGGAGGAGAGAGAAAATGAGAATCTATACACCAAGAAGGAGTGGGTTTGGAAGAGCCCCCAGCCAAAGCTGGGGTTCAGACCTCACTTCAGAGCGTGTGACACCACCATGGACAGTGGAAAAGTTCACAGACTGTGGGGGTTTAGTCTAAGTCATCCTGTGGGAAGAGAGTTTTGATGAGCAATTGTCTAAAACCAAGGTGGCCCATGACCCCGTCTGTGGGGTACTTTCATGATCATGTTGACTGAAGTTGAAAGATCTGCCCACTGTGAATGCCACCGTTCCCTAGGCAGGGTGTCCCAGGCTGTGTGAGAGCGGGGAAAGCAGACTGGACACAGACAGGCGTTCCCGGCTCTGTCCGGAGCGTGAACGGGGCGTGGCAGCTCCTCAAGCTCCTGGTGCTGTTGTGGTTCCCGCCCGGAACTGCTAGTTAGACCCTTGTTCTGTGTGTTCCTTTTGTCAGGGGATGCTTATCACGGCAACACGCAAAGAAACAGACAGTTGGGGGTCTGGGGCCACAGCAGGTCTGCAGGAGACTACCCACTGGGGTGCGGTGATGTGGAGCACCTCTGGGTTGAGACGGAGGAACCGATGGGGAAAGTGCAACCTGGGCACCTATGAAGAGAAGCCCTTTGCCCTGCCCTGCTTTGCAGGGAAGAAACGTTCACAGGATCCAGTTCCTAGAGAGCTTAATAGAAATGGCGAGCTACCAAAAGGAAGTAAATTAGGAAAGAGGAACAAACAAGATTCTGGAGATAGGATTGGGATATAGCTCAATCCATAGGGTGCTTGCCTGGCACAGCCCTGGCTTACATGTCCGGCATCACATCCAATAAATGTGCTGATAAACTCAGGCAATCCCAGTACTCAATGAGTAGAAGAAGCAGGGGACAAAAGTTTAGGATGATCCTCTGCCACTTAGCGAGTTTGAGGCCAGCTTAGGTCACATGAGACTGTCAAAAAAGAAAAGAAGGAAGAAGAGTGTGCTGGCTAGTTCCATGTCTATTGGGAAAAGGGACCCACGATTGAGAAAATGCTCCACTAAATTAGCCTGTGGTTCATTTTCATCATTGATGACTGATTTGGAAGGACCCAGATGACTGTGGGCAGTGCCATCCCTGGGCTGGCAACACTCCTCCATGGTCCCTACTTCAGTTCCTGCCTCCTGATTTCCTGCCCAGTTATCTTTGGTCACAATGCTTTATCACAGCTATACAAGCCCTAACTAAGCAGAAGAAAGGCAAGAGAGAACAGTTAGGCTGATGACGGGAAGAAGGTGAGGTGAATTCCAGGAGGATGATAAAGGAAGATCCGGAAAGAGTGGGAGCAAGCAGGACTCCAGGAGAGTTCCTCAAAGTGAGGAGGGGAGAGAAGAAGGAAGGAGAGAGAAAGTCAGACACTATGACTCTGGGAAAACTAGGCAGAGGTCAACGGTGCTTCTATAATCCCAGAGCACTAACAGTTGGCAGCAAGCCACCGCAAGGAAGGGTGTGGAGTAACTTCTCTTCCTGATAGTCCTCAAAAGGACCCAACCCTGCCAACACTCACTCAGACTTACAGCCTGCAGAGCGGCGAGATGATAAAAACTGCCCTATACAATGGTCTTGGCACACTAACACCAGTGTAATGCATGTCATTATAATTGACAGTCCACTCCCTCACAGAGCTTTCTATGTTGTGATTATCCGGAATCAAGATAGTTCTAGCATGCCTCTACTGAGTGAAATTCTTTATAGCATCATGCATGTGCAGGTGGTTATTATGGAAAGTTATGAGGAGAGGAAATGCAAAGAACATGACTTATTTGAACTGAATATGTTTGCTTATCGACTAGGGATGTAAAAGATAAGACTCAAGGGGCTGGAGAGATGGCTCAGCTGTTAAGAACATTGACTGTTCCTCTAGAGGACCCAGGTTCAATTCCCAGCACCCACATGGCAGCTCACAACCGTCTGTAACTCCAGTTCCAGGGGACCTGACACCCTCACACAAGGCAAAACAACAATATACAATAAACAAATAAATTAATTTAAAAAAAGATAAGACTCAATTAGAATGTCCATTCCTTTCTAACAAGTTCCAATCTTTTAATTTAGTTTGTATTCATCCACGCCCTGTCACTACAACAAAATACCAAAGATGGGAAATTTACAAAGAGGAAAGATTTCTCTCAGATCTGCTCACTCTGGGGAAGACTTCCTGTGGTGGGGAAGGCAGAGGACATAATGGGAACGAATGTATATCCAAAGGAGAGGCCAGACATAAGGCAGGGAGCTAGAACTCTTGGGAGTCAAATACATGCTGGCCCTCACCAGAGTGAGCAGACATAGTCGTCTTTCTGTAGTATACAGAGCTAGAAGATAAATCTTTCCTTATAAATATCCAACTTCTCATGGGCACTAACTCTCTGCATGAGACTATCATTAATCCCGTCTAAGGATAATGCCCAAGACCTGATTCCTTTCTACTAGGCATCATCTCTCATTTCCATTCCTTAAAAAGTTTCTTCCACTCTCTCTGTGTGTGAGAGAGCAGAAGAGACAGACAGACAGACAGACAGACAGACAGACAGACAGACAGAAGGCATACAAGTATGTTTATGTGGAGACCATAGTCGATCTCAGATGTTATTCCTCAGGAGACAATCACCTACTTTTATGAGGTAGGCTCTCCTGCTGGGATGGAGGCTTGCCCCGTCAGCTAGGCTGATCAGTGAGCTCTAGAGATCCCCTGTCTCTGCCACCCCAGTGCTGGGATTCCAGCCATGCCACACCAGACCTTGGTTTACATGAATTATAGGGATTGAACTCAGGTCCTCGTGCTATCAGCAAACTCTCTACCAACTGAGGCATCCTAATGTTGCTCCTAATGTTGCTACAATTGGACCCAGACTCTGGTATATGGACCCTGGAGAGAGAAAAAATAACCAAGTCATAGCAGTTTGTAAGTTTTCTTAAAAGCCCACCAAAGGCACACAGCTGTGTGTGGATTCCCAAGGCTCTATGCTTCTGGGCAAGAGTAAGCCTGGCTTTGAATCATATAAATATTCCCTGCTGTTAGGTGCCAGGGGTCTAAGCTAGGCAACACTCTCCTAAGACCTATGAATTGTGCAGAGTCCAGTTGGTTTAGGGATCAGTAGACACAAACAGAATTGAGAATGTCTATGTAGCACAGAAGAAATTTTAATAAGTTTGTGTCTCATGCACAGTAAACCACAGATGTCAGCTGATGGTGTGCGTGTGTTGTGCATGTTAAACCATAGACATCAATCAATAGTGACTGTGTTTTGCACTAAACTGCAGATGTCAGTCAATAGTGAATTTATCTCACAGTAAACTACATATATCTCTAGGATCTAGGGACCATTTCTGTGCACAGTTGCCTAGCATGAAGACCTGGAAGAGCCTTCTTCTTCTCAATATTAAGAACTTCAGTTCTGACCTTAGAATATATAAGTTCAAAACAAAGTTAAGGATTGTGATACAGCTATAATGCTAGCTAACTCAAGATGAAAAACAACATTTCTTTGATAATCTTGGTGTTGGAGGCAAAAACAGGAATCTATGAGCATAAATTATTACCCATATAACTGACTCAATTTTCCATTTCACTTGGTTCATATAAACATGGTCTAAACCATAAGGTAAAAAAAAATAGCCCTTGCAATAAACTGCATTTAAAACCTTTGTTAAAAGGTCGTTTTTCCAAAGTTACAGTGAAACCCTGTCTCGGGGGGAAAAGAAAGCAATTTTTATCTAATGGCCATTCATACCATCGCAACAGTGATGACACATGGAATTGGCACTGTTGGGAAAAGCCCTGGTGGACGGCGCACAGGTTTGGAGCAGCAGGCTCAGTTCTTTCAACCTCAACCTCAACCTCAGAGGCTCTCAGCCTGGTCTGTGTTGTGAATCTCCTCAGGAATCCAGAGAAGCTACGAAGTCCTTATCTGAAAAGTTTTCAAATGTATTTTAAAAAAGTATACAAAACTAAAGGAAAGAAGCCAATCATATTAAAATACAATTTCTAAAATGTTTTTAAATTTGTGATCCTACAGCATGTGTATTTCACTAGTGACATATTAAATATCAAGATGCAATGGTGAATACTTCAATCACTGGGATGTTTCATCTTGTCAACTTGATGGGATTTGGAATTACTATGGAAACAAAGCCTCTAGGCGTGTTTGTGAGGGGTCTTCTAGAGTAGGTCAATCCAGGTGGGAAGTCCTGCGTGTCTAGAATGTCTGAATGAAGGCAGTACTGTCCAATGAGCAAAGAGGCCAGGTGATAGTAGCTCACACCTTTAATCCCAGAATTTAGAACTCAGGAGGCAGAGGCAGGCAGAGCTCTGTGAGTTCAAGGCCAGCCTGTCAACAGAGCAAGTTCCAGAACAGTTTGTTCTAAACAGAGAAACCCTGTCTTGAAAACCAAAAAGAGAAAAAAAGAGAAGAAAAAGAAAAAGAGAGTGCAAGAACAGCATGCAGTATCCTTGCTCGTTGCTTCCTGGCTGGGGATGCAATGTAACCAGATATCAAATTCCTGCCACTGTGACTTCCCCACCATGAAGAACTGGAGTCAGAATCTTCTTTGGGCTGCCAACCAGCTCCCAAGTAAAGACACAGAGACTTATTATTAATTATGAAGGTTCTGCCTTAACATGGGCTTGTCCCACTAGCACTTTTTAACCTTTCATTCTGTATGTCCCACTCTCCTGCTTCTTCTGTCTGTCTGGATGGTCCTTGGTGTCTCCCTGAGTTTCTTTCCCCACCCCCAGCCTAAATTCCTCCTTCTACTTACTCTCCCTGCCCAGAAGTCCTGCCTATACCTATTGGCTGTTCAGCTTTTTATTAGACCAATCAGGTGCCTTAGGCAGGCAAGGTAAACAACAGCACATCTTTCCATAATTAAACAAACGCAACACTTTTAATTTAATTGTGCCCTTAACTTTGATCCAGCCAAACCCTTACTTATATAATTGCTTTTATTGAGTCTTTTGTCTCAGCAAAGAGACTACATAATCTCAGAGCAGTGATGAGTAAACAAGATAATGGTGTTAGTTACTTTTCTCATTGGTGTAACAAAACACCTGGCAAAGGCAATGTGAAGAATTTATTTTGGTTTACAGTTTGAGGTGTAGCCCATCATGGCAGGGAAGGTGGAACAGGGAGGGTGGTGGCCAGAGCAGGAGGTAGCTGGTCACCTTGGGTCTGCATTCAGGTGGCCCAGGGTAATCAGGAAGCCCTGCTGTAAAGCTTCGGTTTCAATGCCTGCCCCAGATGCTTGACTTCCTCCAAATCAGCATCACCAACTGGGGACCAGCTCTTCAATCAAGCACAGACCTTTCATATTCCAACTGCAGTATCTACAAGAACTGTGACATGCACCTACATGTGATTTCTGCAGGTGACAAAGCCACTGGTATTGCTGCACATACAATGTTAGAAGTTCCCCACAAATCCCAGTCCAGACAGGATGTGGCCATGAGCTAACCGTTTGATCAGTTTCTGGAGCTATTCAGCACCTCTTATTGGGTTCTAAAGAATGTGATCCAGATCTTGGAGTGCTTGAGTTTGGACTGGGGTAAGGGTGACAGTATGTAAGATCTGAAACCAAAGCCATCTTTTGTGCATTCTGGAGCCAAGACACTGCTGAGCCTGCCATGATACCCATTTTTTCAACAACCCTTGTCTGTTGGGAATTACTTGATGCTTTCCCCTTGGTCCTGTCTCCAGACTTCAAACGTAGTTATAAAATCTCAGAGATCAGAAGACACAAAATGCTGTTGATTCAAGAAAAAACTACTCATTTTGATTGGATTGGCCTCTCATATATTCTGCCTAGTTATGCACATATGTATGTGTGTATGTGTATGTGAGCATGTGCACATGCATTTTTGCATGTATTTGTGGCATCATATTTTTATAATATTTAACAGTCTGAGATTTACAGAAATACCAAGAAAGTACAGGCAGTTTCTACTGTTATTCACATCTTAGAGGTAACATGAATTTTAATTGGTCTTACTAAACAAAACTCAGAGTCAGATATTAGGGGGTGAAAGCTGAGAGATCAGAGAAGCAGTGCAATGCTCAGACCAAAGGGGCAATCTTGTGTCAGAGTGTCTCCTCAGACTGCAGGGATGATTCTCAGACTGCACTGGGCTCTTGTCTCCTCCTGCCTTATATTGCTCTCTCCACCCAGCCATATCCCCTTCCTGTCTCCACCTCCCTAGAGCTGGGATTAAAGGCGTGGGACTCCCAAGTCCTGGGATTAAAGGTGTGAGCCACCACCCCTGGCCTCTAGTGACTTAGCTCTGTACTCTGATCTTCAGGCAAGCTTTATTTGTTAAAACACAAACTATCACTACACTTATATTAGCGTATGTTCCCTGTTCCATGGATACTGGCTGGCGTTTCGTCATCGTGTCTCCTTGGACCACTCTTGACTGTCAGTCTTCAAACTCCTCCATTTTGCCAGGAGGACTGCCAGGTGCTCTGTGGAAAGTCCTCAGCTGGGATTTGTTTAACGTTCTTCTCAGGATTAGAATGAAGTCAAGAGTCTTGGGGAGAAGGCTCTAGGGACAAAAGCATGAAGCATACATGTTACAACTGGAGTTACCACTGCTGCCTTTAACCGTGGCCATCCGCATGCAGTAGTCATGTTTCCCTTTGGTAAATTCATCTTTCCCCTGACAGTTCATTCTTACACATCTTCATATCATGCATGAGAACCTGCTCCTTTATAGAGGCACAGGTCTACCAGAGATTTAGAAAGAGAGTTTACTCCAGTCTCTTGTCCCAGTAGCCAACCCACAGATGAGTTTCTGGCCATCCTTCTAAACGTTTAAAAAATGAGAAAAATAAGTCATTTCCACCATGAAAACATTCTGAACTCTTGACAGCCAAGGCTCCGTACTCAGTCAGCTGAGCAAACCAAGGCAAAGCATGCACTAACCATAGCCATGGCACTGCCACATTTTAATCATTTCTGATGATGGCCTGCACATGTGCAATGCATGAGGTGTAATGCAATGCAAGGCAGCGTAAGATCTAAGTTTACGCTCCAGGTTCCTTGAATTAAATCACACAACTTTGCTTTGTTTTTCGAGACAGGGTTTCTTTGTGTAACAGCTCTGGCTGTCCTGGAACTCTGTAGACCAGGCTGGCCTTGAACTCACAGAGATCTGCCTGCCTCTGTCTCCCAAGTGCTGGGATTAAAGGTATGTGCCACCACTGTGCCTGGCTAAAACATACAACCTTGGACAAGCCACTTGACCTTCCTAAACTTCAGTTTCCTGAACTGTAAAGTGGAGGCAGCTGTCCCTACTGTTAAAAGGTATGCAAATCAAGTAAGCTGCAGGAGACTGAGGGTGCAGCTCAGCTGCTGAGTGCTCACCTAGCATGCGCAGAACTCTGGGTTTGACCCCAGCACTGCATAAAGCGTGTGCGGCAGCACATGCCTGTAAGCTTAGCACTCAGGGAGTGGAAACAGGAGGATCAGAAGTTTACGGTCATCTTGAGTTACATAACAAGTGTAAGGCCAGCCTGAGCTACATGGGCCGCTGTATCAAAAACCAAAAGCAATGACACACAGTAGGTCTTCAATATGTGCCAACTATCATTAGCACATAGTAGGTATTTGTTTCTGTTAACTATTGACTCTGTACCACAGGTCTTTGGTGCATGATAGTTTTAGCCATAGCATGGTAGGCCTTTGGCACCTGGTAGCTATGAGTTGCATACACTAGGCCTTCAGCACACTGCAGATACCAATAGCACATAGTGGGCCTTTGGTACATGGTAATTATGGGTGATATGAAGTAGGTCTTGGGTGCACAGTAACTATCAATGGCATATAGTAGGCCTTTGGCTAACATTAGCAGATAGGGAACAGCTATGTGATTGCACCCCAGTTACTGAATGGGTCTGCCTGGAAGGGTCTTCCTCTGCTGAGAACCTCAGGTGTCGTTCATATCTTCCTCACCTCCTTCCCCATTTCTCTTAGACTTCATTGCTCCCCCCTGCTCTCGCAGACTGCCATCACCGTTGCCATGCCTTCCCTACACCAACCCCCTTGTCAGTCAGCGAGGGAGCGGCTGGTGGCTGGTGAGAACAACTCCCCAGGTGGCAGGAGAGAGAGAGGAGCGGAGGGAGCAGAGAAAATGTGCCCGCCTGGTACATACAGAGGAGATGCCCACATTTGTTTGTTTTGTTTTAAGTGGTTGCTTTCCTGATCCTATTACTGTAAAGGATAATGATATTTGGGAATAAAAGTCTATGAATAAGTAATGATAGTAGACGTAAGAGCCAGAGATGTGGGATAGAAAGCTCGTGTTATAAATAGTCTGCTGCTTCCAACCCTGCCTACCAAGCCTTCTCCTTGACCGAGAGACACAGACAGGGCTTCAGTGAGAGAAGCCGGCACAGGGCTGGAGGGTCAGGGCACAGAACCACATGCTCCCCACTGCTGTTTTTCTGACAGAGAACAACCTAATACCACGCCAAGTAACCACAGTCAAATGTAATTAATAAAGAGTATTCGTTAAGAATGGAAACCGCAGCATGCTGACTATGGACTCCGCAGTGAGAACCTTTCGCTTTCTCAAGTGCATGTTGTGTGTTCCCTGCCTCCCCAGGCACTCACTGAGCAAGGCTGAGCCCACGGAAAGGCACAAACATGAGCTGCAGCCTCAGAGGCATCGTGCCTGCCATTGTGCAGAAGACTGGCCACAAGGAAGCCTGCCACCTCGGTACAGACAGCTGTCAAACCCCAAGTCTAGGTTTGACCAAGGACTCAAGGTGACTGTGCAAGCAGGTACTAGCTTGTACAGGAGCACCCAGCTGCAGTCCAGGAGCCAGATCTCAGGCCTGCAAGCCAGGACCTTACAACCGATGTGAGCAATGGTCTGAGGTCAGCTGGGGCCTCGGATTGATTGCCTTAATGGCTAAGCTGACAGACTAAGTCAGTCTCCAGATTTCTGCTGCTGAATGCAGACACCACCGCCCCTCCTGCCTACCCCCTCCACAAGCACGGAGAGTCTGTTAAGGCAGAACCGCACAAATGGGAAACACCCATCAAATGCAGCAGGATATTAACTTCTCTGGGAAGCCTTTATATGCCATTACTTCAGAAAGGATTCCTTGTTAGTCCTACCATTAAACAATTAAATTGTCAGAGATGAATCTGTGCATATGTGTGCAGAGCGCCTGTGTGTGCGGGATGTGTGATTTCCCACTCAGGTGATGTCTGCGCCAGGTTCTCTCTACCCACCCCCGCCTTCCTCCCTCTCCATCTTTCCACCCTGGTTTTATGCTTTTTCCCTTTTACATGGTGGAAATAAATATATCTTCCCAGTGGCATAAGCAGGTTTTGTTTTGAACTTTGGCTGCACATTTTCTGCTACAAAGAAACTCCAAGATGAAGGTGTCTCCAGATACACCCTCCCCCTCCACCTTCTTTCCAGTGCTAGTTATGGGCAGAGTTCAGCACCTGTGTGATATATGTATACACACTGTATCAAGAGCTCCGAATTCAGGCTAATATCTGCAATGAAGAGGAGGGAACATGAATTCACAAATTCTCATATATTTTTATTAAAATAATTTCCTTGTACATACTTGTGAAAAGTAGATGTGTTTCAATAAACCTGGTAGTGATTATTTTAGTAAATAAAGAACACACTACTTAAATTCAATAAAAATTCAATAACATTTAATAAATATAATTATGTCCATACTTGTTTTCTACACATTTATTATAGCTGAAATTATTGCTTCATTGGAACATATATTCCTGTAAGCTACCAGAAATCTTCTCTGGGATTTGATGTCAAAAGGAAAAAAAAAAGCAAAAAGCAAAAAACAAATATAAAGATTTCAACAATCACCTATATATAAAGTTATGAGTTGAAGAAAATCCTGTTGGTATGTCCAGGTCCTCCAGCTTTTGAAAGAAGTGTTGGTGCAGTGTCATACAAACCTACATAAACACATGTAACACGCGAGCACACAGGTACACACATGGATAGAAGGACACACAGTGTACACACACACACACACACACACACACACACACAAGCTCATGCACCCATAATCTTTCTCCCTGCCACTCTGGGCAAGACTATGGACTGGACCCAGGGCCTCGCTATCTCTACAAGGATGCTCTACACTGCTGCATCCTAGCACTCCATGCGCTGATCTTGTTTGCTTTGCCTCACTGTGTAGTAGCTCTGGCTGGCTGGAAACTTTCTTTATGTACCAGGCTGGTTTCTGCTTCACAGGTGCCCTGATCAAAGGTGTGCACAGTTTCTTCCTATCTCCTCCTGGCCATCCAGCTCCCATCCAAACAACTTGTGTGTCCCATGATTCAGCTTTCCCCTGATGTAAGTCTTGGGGCGAATGTTGGTGTTCTCAGCTACCACACTGATACAATGTTGACAGCATCAAAGAAAAAAAAAGTGCCACAGAATATTTTTCCCTGAAAAAAGTTACTGAGTATAAGAACAGCCCTCTCTGTGCAGCTAATCAGGATATTTACTACAAACCATTCCCGAGTAGTCAAACATCCTGAGCAAGGGACCATATATGTTACAGGATCAGCGTTCGGAAATAAAACCTCACCAGCTTACATCCGAAATCATGCCATTAATTATCAGCTGCTTTGATTAAACTTTTTGCAATGTTATGACACTCCCATTAAAACACAAATATCCCCGAGGGAGATATAACATGCAAAGCTCATTACCAACAGTTTCCATCTTTGGGGGATTATTTCAGAATTATCTGATGAAATGAATCACTTTCTACTTGTGAAGGTACATGCGTAAATGGCTTCTGAACAAGCACAGCACAGAGTGACTTCTGTATTGCGCTAACAGGCCATGGAGGAGGGGCTGACTGCCGCCAAACTCTGCCGCCTAACCAAGTTCCTTCTAAGCCAAAGGGGTCTTTGTATTCTTTGAGAAACATATCCTTTAAGAGAGTTTACTCATTGAACCCAAAATGTCATTTTCAGCTCTGAATAAACACATTTGCCAGATTCTTTAAAGAGCTGACCTAAGTCTTTCTCTAATTCTCAAAAAATACCTTTAGTTGACTCATTCTGACAGACAGAAAAATGTTCATCATCCTTTTTGTTGTTGTTTTTCGAGACAGGGTTTCTCTGTGTGGCCCTGGCTCTTCTGGAAGTCACTCTGTAGACCAGGTTGGCCTCTGCCTCCAAAGTGCTGGGATTAAAGGCGTGGGCCACGACTGCCACACCCAGCACACATCGTTCCTATCCTCTCGCGGTGTCTCAGGTAGCCAGAACATCGGCTGTCCCTGTGCACCCCCATCTGTCTGCTCCCTGGACAGCTCCTCTTTATCAGACCGAGAGCTAGCAGGTCACACAATCCTCTCGGTCCTGTCTCTTCTCGTGGGTTTGCTTCCAGCCATGCGGTGGCTTGACCAACAACCTTAGTTCTCTCCCATGGTTCTTGTCTGCACACCCTTCTTCTCCTTCCAGGGCTACAATGCTACGGCATGCCCAGCCTTCCTTGCTATACCATTGAGAGAGTAGCTGAGCATTCCGACAGGTGTGTTAAGTTCCTCTTTACTGCTGACTATACTGGCAACTCCGTAAGTCCGGGATGGTGTCCTGCTCATCTCTCCCACACCTTTGGCTGCTTTGAGGGCAGCTTTGCCAAGAAACAACAGAGTTCTTCGAAGCCACTTAACACACTTCTGAGGCGGAAACTTTGGACCAGCTTCCAGCACTGGGAATCTATGCCGGAAAGAGGATGTGGCTCCCAACAGCAGCGTCTGCTGGGCATTGTATAAGGCAGGAGACGCAGAATGGCGTCTTAGACTGAAAAACAGCTACGGCTTTCAGTGACTTTGCAGCTCGTAGCATTTTAAGTTTTATACTCAAATATTTTTCTTGCAAATTCACAGACATATGTATGGGTACACATATCCCCGAATGATGACATCATAGTGCTCAGTTGGCTCTTGTTTACAAATCACATCCACATTCCAAACACTTCACTGGTGATTTGTGGTTCTTATGCCATAGCCACAACTTACATTTTGAAAGGACATTTCACATTCCATGGACACCTGACTGTCTTTTGCAGTGGTGTACGTGTCATGCTGTAGCAGTCGGACACTAAGTGACACTAAACTTGGCATTCAAAGTGAGTCAAGAAAGCTGGCGGTGAAACATGCTAACCTAGGTATCTGGACAGGACAGGCTCAAGTTCATGTGCAGATCCACAAGGGTGCAGGGTTTAAACGCAGGCGTTTGATTCTTAGACCAGCAAAGCCAAGAAGAGCCTCTGCACCCGGGGGTGCTGTGGCATCCCCCCCCCCCTGCCCAAGGCCTGTTTTTCAGAGGCAAAGCTCCAAAGAAGCAAGGGCAGCTCATTTTGGTTCCTAGTCTTAAATTATTTCTCAATTTGATGCTTAATTTGCTCTTTTTGGTTTTATGTATTTTTGACACAGCTGTGTAAGTGGATTCCCTGTAGTCCTTACTAAATGCTATAAAACTTTTATAAGGGAGATAAAAACAATAACAAGCCACGCCTCCAAGCCCCACATTTAGTCCTTCATTTGAGCTACAGGATGAGCAGTTTTAGGTCTGTATTTAATTCCCAAACATCGCACTGCTTTAACTGTGGTTGTGCCTGGCCTCCCTTCACTCAGATGGAAAGTAGGCTCTACCCTCAACCTGGATGTGTGGCTCTCACTGATTGGTGGGGGAAAAGCCATCTTTAAAATTCTGAAATCATCATCTAACTATCTATGTTGGCATGAGCTGGGTCAATTTAACATGGTTTGGAATGAAGCCAAGATGGATGTCCAATGCTGTTTCAGGTGTGCAACCCTGGGCTGTCTTTCAGAAAAACTGAAATATGCTGGTCATAGCCTCATGTTTCCAGAATTGTTCTCTTGACATCCTAATACCCTAAGAATCTTTGTGTCTTTGATGCACAAAGTTCAATAGAAACACCTCCTAAATAGATTAGTCCTAATGATGGTTAATATTTGCTGCTTTATTGAATAAAGCACATTTGCTTAAAAAAAAGGAAATTCACTTAGCCGCATGTCAGTCACTCAAATTTTGAGTGTACAAATGAAATGGAAAACATTTATTACACAAATTTAATTACAATTCTAGGAAATAAACATGCAAATCAGACGGAGCACAATCTGCAGGCGCTGATCCTCATCCCTGCTTCTGCCCCTCTTCCCCAGGCTTGCAGTTCCTGCACCTCCTGGACTGCAGCAACCAGGCAGCCAGAGGCCTGGCTCCCACAGGCGGAGGAACGCTGTTTCAAAGAAGGGCATCTGGCACAGCAGCCCTCTCCAGTGTCCTAACACTTCCGCACGTGTCTCTCTTCCTGGCTTTAGTAGGTGTAAGCCTCTCCCTTCCTCAAGTGACCTCTCCATGATGGAGGGTCCCCAGACAGGATTTATTAATTAAATTTGTTTGTTGTTTTGCTGCTGTTGTTTTGTTTTTAAGAAAAAGGCCAGCCACGCATGGTGTCTTTAATAGTAGTAGCACTTGGGAGGCAGAGGCAAGCAATCTCTCTAAATTCAAGGCTAGCCTGGTCTACACAGTAAGACCCTGCCTCAAAAACAAAACAACAACAAAACCCCACACAAAAGCCAACTCTAATTGAGTCCACAAGGGGGTGAGGGGATCACTATCTGCAAAATTAAGTGACTCGGGCTTCTGCCACAGACTCTCCACCAAGGGCAGGCTCCTTTACTAGTTTTTTGTTTTTGTTTGGTTTTTGGTTTTCTTGGAGGTTTTCCCCACGGGGATTCCTCACCCAGGAGCTGCCAGTTCACGTGGATGCAAGACGATTGATGCCTTTTTACACCAGGGTTGCAGGGGAAGGGACCGGACGGGCGGGGGAGCGCAACCGCTCAGTCCAGCTCCGACATCTGTTTCTCATCTCCGAGTGCTGTACAGAGAGGAAGAAAGTCTTTAGCAAAGGGTGGGAAAGGCACAGAATTTTTTTTTAAATCACACGCACACACAATAAGAAAACTAAACCAAAATTTAAAAAATGACAAGATGTCTGGACAGGTTGCAGTGAACGCTTCGCGCGCTGCAGCCCCTGCCCCGGGCGGGCTACGCGCGTGGGGTCCGGGATGCTGGCGGGAGCAGCCCGCGCGGCCCCGAGGGCGGAGGCGGAGCGGGGGCGGAGGCAGGGCGGGCGGGGGCGCGGCGCCCTGCGAGCTGGCAGAGCGGAGGGAGGCGGGGAGCGCGCTTGTCAGGTTCCCTCTCGCCCCGGGGGCATCCAGCAGAGCCCGGCTCGGAAATCCGCGGGGAAATGGCAAACAGGATTGACGGGTTTCTCGCGCTCCTCGCCAGACACAGCGGCTCATTTCCATAACCGTCTGCGGCGGCGGCGGCGGCGGGACCTGCGGGGACCTCGGCCGCCGCGCACCGGGCCACGCCAACAGGGCCCGGGAGGCGCGTGGGCAGCGGCGGCCGCGCGGAGGACGGCGGCGGCTGGAGCGCGGGGCGCGCGGTAAGAGCCGCGACCCCAGGGCGCGCCGGGGCGGGGAGGGTCGCGCGTGGGGCCGGGGCGCAGCTGGACACAACGGGGTGCGGGGGCGGCGCGCGCTCTCCAGGGTCGCGCGCCCTTCCAGGGAGCAGCGGCGCGCACGAGGCGACCCGGGCGGTCGGCGGAGACCCCCGTAGCAGCGAGTCGGGTGTCCCCGGGAGGCAGGAAGGTCGGCCCCGGGCCGGGAGGGTAGGGAGGAGGGCCTGCGGGTCTCAGGGGCGCGCGCTCCGCGGAACAAGGCGCCGCTGCCGAAGCTGACACCTTGTGTCCCCCGCCACCTCCGCGCCCGCCCCTGCTCCCGGCTGCGGGCGGCGCTGTCCTCGGCTCACCTTCCCGCGGGCTGCGAGGCCCACGCCCCCGCCTCTGCCAGCCTTCTCGCCCCGCAACTTTCCCGTGCGCCCGGTCACAGGAGCGGGGCGCCAAGGTCCACCCTGGTTCCAGCGGCGCGCACCGCGCGGGCGACCGGGGCTCGGCTGAAGACCCGGGCAGCTGCAGGCTGGAGTGCGGCCCCGCCAGCCGCCGTGAGTCATAGCCTTGGAATCCCACCTTGGCGTGTATTTCCCATAGAAGGAAACTTGGTTTTTAGAAGGAGAGCGAATAATCGTAGTCCTCATTCTTCAGGAGAGGCACTGGGCTTCGGTACCTTGGAAGACTACTTGCCTTTGTTCCCAGGCACTTGGGCTGTTTACTTTTCCCTGCGGCCTGCGGCTGGCCGGACCGTGCCCTCTGTCCCGGAAAGGGGCTTAAGGGCATGGCACCAGTCTCCAGGGTGCGTCTGTGTAAGACCCTGGGTAAGGGACCCGTCACACCCTAGCACCCCACCTTGAGCCTGGACTGAGAAAGCCGACCCTAAAGCTCCCAATGGGGAACCGCTAACCGCCCTCGTTCCCCCACACCTGCGTTCCCATCCCCAATACCTATAGAGCTCTTAGCCTCTTGGGACCGCGGCTGGCCAATGCACTTCCCGGGGCACCACAAGGACCTGCAAAAAGCGGCGAAGGGTTTCGTTGTAGTCATCCAACCACTACCTCCACCATTGGGCGAATCAGACAAACTGTTGAGATCCTGTCTGGGACCGTTTGGAGTCCGTGGGTGAGGAAGTCTTTTGGCTCCCCAGGACAGAGCTCTGCGGTTCTCTGGACCTGCCTGGATCTCGGCGGTTCCTTCATGCTATCCAGGCTTGAACTCTGTCTTCCAGCTGCCTAGAGGCTCCTTTATAATGCCTTCTGTAATTCCCAGTGTCAGGAAGAGGGATGATCCTTCTGTCGTGCTGTATTATGTCCAGTAGCCCCTGTTAGTTTCCTGGCACCTCCTTGAGCACCGTGATGGCTTTATCTGGAAAAACCAAACGTTATAGACATGCATGTATGAGGAGCGCTTGGTGGAAACGCTGACACTTGGCCTTCAGCCTTGTCGAGGGTGTTGGGGGTCATTCCACAGCATCACCCCAGTGATCAAACAGTGGCGTAGCAGCCTGAGGGCTACAAGTTAGTGCATTAACACTCATTTTTAATCCGCTCATTTCTGATCTTAAAACAAAATCTCTATCATATACATCATTGTGGCTGTACGTCATATTAACAATATGAACTTGTGAACTTGGATTTCCGGGTTCCATAGCAGAAGGCCCATGCTAAACATGGGTGCCTAGTACTGTACAGCCCAGTGTCTCATGAACACTACGCTTGCCTCCCTAATTGGTTAGCATCAGTGTGAGTTCTAAATAGACCAGGAAGGCTCAATTGCAGACTCTCCTCCCCCCTCCCAAGTCGCCCCAGCTCATTCATGTTTTATTCCAGCTTAAATAAATCACTTGCAGAACCCAGCCTCTCCCATTTAGGATCTCGTGTGTAACAGTTTCTAATTTGAAGAAGAAAAACTTGCTGAAATTAGATGTTATAAACAAAAGAAGCAGCCATGCTAAAAAAAAAAACTATTATGCCGCATTTCAAGTTCAAATCATAACGATGGAATTTCATATGTTGTGAACAATGGCAGCAAATAGAAGCCCTGAGAGTCTTAACAACAGAAAAGCTGCTCCCCAAGTCATTAGAAACAAACAAACTCTGGCTACGGTAAAGCAGCCCAGGGCCCAGTAATATCCTATTAAGCAAAGGTAATTGCTGCCAGGAGTGGCAGGGCTCCTCGGTCCTTAGGGGCATGGGTTTGTCAACCTGCTTTTGTTTATATGTAATAAAAGTTCTGCCAGGCAAAGGTTTGCATCCTCTTCCCAGACCCCGCCCCGGAAGCGGGTGTGAATCTGAAGCTGTCAGTGGGAGAAGGTTATCCTTTAGACTAGGGTAAGAAATTGGACGGCTTTCTGAGCGTCTTAGTGAGTCTTTGCTCGGCTGAAGAGTTGGAGGGGGAAGAGACCAAAGGGCTGAGTTTGTTAAATTGATAAAGACAAAATTTCCTTGTTGATGACTGAAAGAGTAAAATAAATGACATCTTCCACCATTTCTTGATAGAGAATTATTTCACACACACACACACACACACACACACACACACACACACACACATATCCTCCTTCCCTAAGGCATTTCTGATATCCCTTTAGGAAGAAAAATGGAAGGGTAGACTCCAGAGCCCAAGTCAGCTCTACCCTGATTTTACCCTTGCGTAGAGACCCTGTCTGAGGCAGGGCTGAGGTTGAATTCGGAAGCACTGGTGGCTAGTGAGAGACAAGCTGCTCTGGTAGCCAGAAGACTTTATCACCTTTTGAAGCTAAGATCTCCACCTCCACCCCAGGAAGTACACGGGTGTCCTGACATGTGGGAACTCATACTCTCCCCAGGACAGTGATGGGTCCACCCGCGCCCTAGCCTGCAGGCCAAAGAATGAACTGGGTTCTTGCTAAACCTGAAGGGAAATCCATCTTCAGCAAGCAGGCCTGACATCACTTCAGTGACAGGGCCTTAAGCACATGTAAGCCGTGCAGGTCTGGATGTCCTACAGCAGTGACTCTCAAACCTGTGGGTCACGACCCCTTTGGCAGTCAGACACCCCTTTCACAAGGATCACCTAAGACCATCAGAAAATAGAGACATTTACGTCACAATTCATAACAGTAGCAAAACTACTGTTCCGGAGTAGCAAGGAGATAATTGCACGGTTGGGGGATCAGCACACATGAGGAGCTGTGTTAAAGGGGCGCAGGGTTAGGAAGGCTAGGAACCGCTGTCCTGAAGGAACAGAATCAGGTTCCGGGTCTGCTCTCTGACCTATGGCCCCAGACTCTTCTCCCTGAAGCATACTGTTGACCCTATCTTGAGGGTCAACGCTGAGCCCCACGGAAGTGGCCCCGTAGCCTGGATTACACAGGGTCAGAGTCTGGGAGCATCACAGAGCATCAGAGGCCAGGCTGGCTCCCTGCAGTCCTGAGGTCAGGGTGGGAACCCGAGAGTAGAGTGTTGACTCTTGGAAAGGTCCTGCCTTGCATCTGGCTTTGCAGTTTAAAGAGTCACTGGCTGCCTCTGCCCAGAGCCCTGGCTCCTGTTTAATATTCTGCTGCCTGGTTGATGTTGTGCTTGGCTCCTGTGGGACTGCAACTCACGGCTGGAAACTGGAGCCAATTTTCTGTCTTCATCTCGCAGTGTTTTGACTGGAGGCAGATCCAGTTCAGGCCGATCCGGGCTGTGGAAACAACTACCAAGTGTCTGTCTGCTTCACCCGGGGAGGAGAGAGTGTGGCCAAGGAGCTGGGAAAAGAAGAGCACTGGAAGGGCCCTAGGGACTTCTGCCTTGCCCCCCCCCCCCACTGGTTAGCAGATTTCATCAAAGGGGACTCCTAGGGGCTTGAATAGAAAATTGATTTCACCTTTTTAATAGGAGGGAGGCACAGGGTTTCTAGCCCTTCTTCTTAGAGGTACATTTGTACGGTCGGGAGGAAAATGTGTTTGGGAGGCAGAACAGCTGTCTGAGGGGCTGGGGGAATCTGAGAACAATAAGGAGAGGACTCTAAATACCTGCTCTGAGATGCAGGCTGCCTACTGCAGTGGCTAAGCCGAGAGCTGCTAGGGTTTGCTAAGGTGTCCTTGGAGAAAATAATCTGCTGGTTTGGGATGAAGGGCTGGGCCGGGAAGGGAAAGCCTCCCAAGCACAGGAAGATGCCAAGGCTGTCCTCAGGCTGGCTGCGGTGCAGGGCTGTTTGTCTGTCCCGCCCACACAACCACTCTTTTCTCCCCCCAGATCTAAGGCTGTCAGAGATGACGCTGGTTCTGTCCATGAATAGATTCTGCGAGCCCATTGTCTCAGAAGGAGCTGCTGAAATCGCCGGGTACCAAACGCTATGGGAGGCCGACAGCTACAGCGGCGCAAGCCCCCCAGGGCCAGCACAGGTTCCGGTACAGGCGGATCGAGCAGCCGGCCCACAGCCGGCAGGTATTGCCTTTGCGCTTCTCCTTGGGAGGTGGCGTCCAGGCAGGAGCTGGGGCTGGGCTCCCTTGGGAGATCCTACTCAACTTGCTGCGCAGTCCTACCTGCTGTGGATGTTCTGGAACTTTTGTGTTTTTTTTTTTTTTTTAGTTTGTTTGTATTTTAAAGGAACTGAACCAGATACCAAAAGTTTGGGTTCGGGCTTTCTATCCTGTGGAAATGAACGGCCCTAAGCGGGGTTATGGGGGTACAGGCTCCACATGCAGGGCTCTGTCCCACAAGCATAAAGGAGTCCCTGCCCCTACCACAGCTTCAAGCTGCTCCTCATCACGGTTGACAAGAAAATAGAAATATCTCCTTCTGGGCTTTAATTCTAATAGTCTCAAATAAGTTCCTTTGAGTTTGTATGACGTGATAGGTCTTCTTTTTTCTTTTAAAAAGAAACTGAGATTTAAAAAAATTCATGAAAGTCTAGTTTCTGAAAAGGTTTGAGAGTCCTCCAAGGAGGCCCTGCTCTATTCCTGGTTGGTGTGTTAGCATTTCCAGAGTGAAACAGAATTTAATTACTCCAGGTTTTAAGCATTAATATATAAGAAAAGCCATTGTAACTCCATGTATGTGCATGTTTGTTAGTGCTTCATGCCCCTGCTGTACCACCTGCGTGAGGTGTCTGAGTCAGTGCTGGTACTGCTTCAGATGGGTCCCAGTCCCCCCACCCATCCCAAGCATTTAGCAAATGCTGAACAGTGGGTGACATTTTCCTCTAATGCTGCTTGGAAATCCTTACCTTCGCGGGCTCGCAGGATTCGGCCCGCTAGCAACCATGAAGACAAATGTTTGTTTTTCATCATTGTGTGTTCAGACAGGGATGTAGCCAAGCTACCCACTAGAGGGAAAGGAAATGAAAGTATTTTGCTTGGCGAGCCTCTAGCAGGCCGCGTGTCATTTGTTGATCTGATTTATTGCTGCAGGATCGCATTACAGGGGAATTCCAAATCCTATCAGCGCATCCAAGGTCACATACTTCAAGAGGAAGTATGCTGAAGAGGAGGATCTTCACCCACCACTCAGCAGCTGCAGCCATAAAGTATGTTTGAAATAGTTATTTTTTTAACATTTACAATGCCTTGTAACACTTGCTTCAACCATTCCCAGACATTAAATTGTTCCACCCAAGGGACAGACGAGAGCCACTTCTTTGTGACCTGAATCACTGTCACTTTGGGGGGAACCTGACCTGGACAGTTTCCCATCAGTTTGTCACAAGCTAAAGTCATCTGAGAAGACTCAAGAAAATGCTTCTGTAAGGTCAGGCTGCGGGCAAGCCTGTAGGGCATCTTCTTAATTGGTGATTGATGGAGGAGGGCCCAGCCCATCGTGGGTGGCGCCATCTGTGTGCTGTGGGCTGGGGTTCTATAAGACAGCAGGCTGAGCAAGCCAATAAGCAGCACCCCTCCATGGCCTCTGCATCAGCTCCTGCCTCCAGGTTCCTGCCCTGTTTGAGTTCCTGTCCTGACTTCCATCGGTCATGGGCTACCGTGTGGAAGTGTAAGCCAAACCAGCCCTCTCTTCCCCAAGCTGCTTTGATCGTGTGTTTCATTGCAGCAATAATCACCCCGACTAGGACAGGGCCTGTGTTACTTTTCACAGAAACCAGAAAGAGATCCTCCGCCCAGAAATAATTCAAGTATGCAAGGAAGCTCACATCATTTTGCCGATGGTTTAATATTCCCGGGCTCCCCTGAGGGCTAGGGCTGCTCTGTGGTATCACGTGTTGGGAGAAACACTCGGCTTTCCTAACCCTGGTCTGAGCTTTGCCCAGGAAGCTGCTGCTGTGTGCTGGTTGGGGTTGTTGTCCAGGGGTTTTCCTGACCTCCTGGGGGTCAGCGTATCGTCCCTTGGATGCGTGCGTAGAGCAGGCATGCTGTTTGTGATACATCCTGACACATGTCAAGTTTGTTAAAATTCAGAACTAATTCCCAAGGAAGGACCAGAGATAGCTATTTTTCTTCTCACACAGAGTAAGGAAATAACCCAGTGGGGAGCGTGCATGAGTGAAGAACTGGACGTCTAAGCACCTGTTCTTGTCCCTTTGTGGTACCTTCCCTCCAGAACTCCTCTGACCTCATCAGTGAGGTGAGGCTAGAGCCCAGTGGGCAGATGCTGATCTCTTCAGTTCAGCTTCCACCCGCACTCTGGCCCCACCCCTCCCCAGCCTTTAGAAGTTGCTTTTGCCTGTTGGCAAGGAGGCACCGTGTCTATCTCTTTAGTCGCTATGCTGTGTCTGTATCAGCTTTCCAGTTGCTCCTGGGATGTGCCAGATGTGTGGTGCATCCTGTAATCCCAGCTCTTAAAAGGCAGAGCAGCAGCATTGCTGCGAGTGGAGAAAGTTCAGAGCCTACCTGGGCTACCTTGTGAGTTCTGGGGCAGCCTAGGCTACATAGCAAGGCCGTGTTTTTTGGTTTCATTTGTTTTTTTGTTTCTTACAAAAGCAAATTAACAATAATAACAATGGACCATCCTGTGCCCAGTGACAGCCCCACACAGCCCAGGACTGTACCCCCATCTCCAGTTTCTGTCTGCATCTCTCTTCCTGTCAGCTCCACAAGCCAACAGGCCCTACCTATACCAGCCTCTTTAACTACAGTTGCCCTCTTAGCAAACGGTGTGTCGTAGGTATGGAACCCCAGCAGTGTTCCTTGGTGGCCCAGTCCTGGCTTTGACATGTGCCCGTTAGAACCTGCATCTCGAATCTTTAAAACACTTGTACTGGGGCTGAGAAATGGCTCAGCAGTTCAGAGCTCTGGCTGCCTTTGCACGTGAGTTCTGTCCCTAGTATCCATTTGGCAGCTCACGACTGACTGTGACTCCAATTCCAGGGCATCCGTGCCCTTCTTTGGCCTCTTTTGGGTGGAGCCTCACATAGTACACAGACAGACACACTGGCAAACCCTCAAACGCATAAAAATAATTTTTCAGCCGATAGGGATGGCACAGGCCATAATCCCAGCACTCGAGTGGCAGAGGCAGGCACGTCTCTGAGTTCAAGACCAGGCTGATGTCCATAGTGAGTTCCAGGACAGCCAAGGATATATAATAAAGAGAGTCTCAAAGAAAGTAAAATAATGATAACAATATAAATCTTTTTTAAAAAAATAGATAAGTTCAAAACACACTGCTGGGAAATGCATGAGTGTGCCTCTGCCCACAGACGTGTGAAACACAGCTTGATACATTTCCACCAGAGCAAACTTGTCACCAACAGCCAGGTCAACCTGAACCCTGCCTGTGTAGCTTCAGGTCACCTGCTCCCCCGACCCCCACAGCAGCTGCCGGCCTGACTCTTGGCTTCTCCTTCGCTATGACTTAAAGGACTGAGCCTTCTGGCTGGGCCCTGGCTGAGGTCCACCCAGTGACTGGATCTTCTTTGGCACGCCAGTGAGTCAGGAAACAGCTGGCGATGGGACATCCACAGCCGTGGGGCCAACCTCTAAATGGGTGACATTTTCACAAACATCATTTCCTAAGCTTTCTCCCGTCTCTGATCTTTTTTAGACCATCTCCATTTTTGAAGAGCGAGCCCACATCCTTTACATGTCCTTGGAGAAGCTCAGGTTCATTGATGACCCGGAAGTGTACCTGCGGAGATCCGTCCTCATCAACAACCTGATGAAGAGGATCCATGGGGAAATCCTCATGCAGAACAGCTGGTGCTTCCCTGCCTGCTCCCTAGGTGGCACCTCCGCCCAAGAGTGGTTCCTGGCTCAAGACTGTCCTTACCGGAAACGGCCCCGGGTGGCCAAAGAGGAGTGGGAGAAAGTCCACACTTGCTGTTTGTACCAGGAGTGTGGCGGTCACTGCCTGAATCTGCCCCTTTCTGTCAGCGCCGGTGTTGGAAGCAATTCTGCTGCTGCTCCAGCTGCATCTCCCTCTACCTCCCCGTCCACCTCCTCCTCCCCATCCTCCTCCTCTCTATCCTCCTCTTCCTCCTCCCCTCTGCCATTGCCTAGCTGTTCGCACCATGTGGACTTTGACGTAGGCAGCGCCCCCATCTACAAGAGCGACGGCCAAATACCTGCCAATGAAATTTTCGTCACTAACATTAGGTCCCTTGGTGTCCAGGAAAAGGCCAAATTCAACAGTGGGAAAGTAAGTCACGATACCAGCAGAGACAGTGACGCCCTTGGCCAAGAACCTCTGGGGAACGACCTTGATTTTGAGTGCAAAGGCCAATTTTATGACTATTTTGAGACTGGATATAATGAGAAAAACCACATGAGTGAGTCTTGGAAAAAGTCTTTGAGGAAAAAGGAGCTCTCCCCAAGCACCAAACTGTGCTGCAGCAAAGGAAGTAAGATGTGACCGTCCTCCCGCCGGCTCGCGCAAGGACGCGCAGCATGACCAGCTTCTGTCTTGAATGGATTTTGTAGTTTTGTACAACTGATAGCATTGTGCAGTGAACACGCTGTGTTGTCTCACTGCCTGGAGAGCAGACTGCACAAAACATCTGTACAGTAGGCATCCACAAGCCACCTATTAATGTGATTTTCCGAGGAAAGCCAGCTTCGTGTTTGAAAGTATATCTTAGTTTTCTTTTAAAAAAAATTAGTAGATTAGGTTGAGGACAACATGCCCTTGTTATAGTCCCACTACCCCTCCAAGAAGCCCGCACTAGCCAAGCTCAACATGTTTGCCAGTTAAGTGGGTAGTTGTTTGGCAAACAAATCAGTATAACAGCAGAGTTGTCTGCTTCTTCCGTATGATACAGCATTTCCTTCTGAGTGAAAGACTGAAGATGGGAAGATAGATGAAGCGGTTTCATGAGTTGTGACGTGTTTGTATTGGACTGTGAGACAAAGTGAAGCACACCTGGTGGGCAGCAGTGTAGAAATTGTGGAGACTATACCCTGCAAGCTCCTAGCTTGCCTGTGGTGGGTAATGGGTGACTAGAGAGGTGATGTACGGGGCCATCTCTGGTGGGTTCTGTAGGGAGGAGGTGGACGGGGCCATCTTTGATGGGGTGAGTAGGGAGGAGGTGGACGGGGCCGTCTGTGATGGGGTGAGTAGGGAGGAGGTGGACGGGGCCATCTGTGATGGGGTGAGTAGGAAGGAGGTGGACGGGGCCGTCTTGATGGCATGACAAGGGAAGTGGTGTACAGGGCGATCTTGGGTGCCTTACTTATCTTAATTTTTGCCAATGTGAAAATTAAGGATAAATCAGAGTTACAGCAGGGATTTAACAAATAGGAAAAAACACACAGGGTGGATCCATGCGGTTTGGTAACTTAACTTTGAACTATTGCGTTCAACTTTCGATTCACCATCTTCTTCTTCCTTTGTTTTTAACGCCCAGTGGCTGTGGGTCTGACATTTTTGGGTAGAGGTGGCGGAGGAGAGGATAATGACGGCCGTGGGAACAGTGGAAGCGGCCTAGGCTCTTCCATGGAAACACATTGTCGTTGGGTCTGGGCTTTCTGAGCTTTGGGTTGTTCTGTTTCCTTGTCCAGTGACGTACATGGCCCGTGGCATGCGTTCTGTGCGTCACACTTTGGCCTGTTTTGCATCATTTCATGAGTTTAGACTCCTAAGAGCATGTGGTTTCTATATATGACTTTCGCTGTTGACTGAGAAGCACAATGTTAATAGGTGATGTGGTGATCAATGCGTTTTTATCTTAAAGAATGTCAAGACTGTAGGTTGCGAAACGTTATTTTGGAGAAATGGGACTCTCCCGTCATTATTACCTGTGTATTTGGCCAACACACTACTCAAACAAGACCTTGAATTTGCACATTGCCACGTGTCCTCAGTGGCACTCTGTCCCAGTCCAGCCAGCTCCTCCTCTTAAGATGTATTCCCATTTCCAAGGCCAAGAATTGGCCTACTTGACTTGGACCTTCTAAAAACCATTGTTCACAACAACCAAATGCCAAATGGAGGAGATAGGTAAGTCCTCCCAGTTTCTCCAAGATGAAGCTTTTTTAATTATTGCTATTAATATTAAATAGGTCTCATTCATACAGTGTATGAGTAGATCATTTGGGAAATTGTCCGCAAGGACCAATTTTTAAAACATGTTCCTGTGTTATGGCTGAATAGTCTAGTAATGTTTTGTCCCTTATTTTCAATATTTGATGAACATTTCGGTGTTGAAATTTTAGGTGATAGATGCTAGTACATGACTGTGTTGTAATAAAAGTGAGGTTTTCTTGATATATATTTATTAAAATGATCAAAAATCATTAAGTTTTTACAAATTGCATTTTAATGGCTATTTCTCTTTTCCATGTTTCTCTCTATTTAAAACAAAACAAAAACCTGTCTGAATGTCTAGAAACAGTGCATGGTGGCAACATAGGTATTCATTAAGAATGAGCCTGGTCCCAAGCCATAGGGGACGGCTTTGTGACTGGTCAGCTTATGGAGGTGACAGGTCAGTAAGTGGTTTCACAGCCAGGAGATCGAGAGTGGTTTCCCCTTCAACCCTGCATCCATGTTTCTTAGAAGCTAACATTGTATTTGATAAAGAGGGAGGTCTAGTTGAAGGCAAATTAATTTGTCAAACATATCAACTATATTATAAGTGTAGTGCTGTGCAGAGATTTAAATATGAAAGAGTGGATTTGCCCTTTTGCTTTTTTAACCCCAGCATTCCCAGACAGTGTGATGATCTGAGTACATCCATCTTCTGTTATTGGGGGATGGGGGCTTAAGACAGGGTCTTACTACATAGCCCAGGCTGACTCAAACCCCCACCTCCTGCCTCTGCCTCCTAACTGTTGGGATCTCAGGTGCTGAGGAAGCCCTTGGAGTTGGCAATGTCAGACAATGCTCCCCTGAGCAGGTGCAGGCTCCACGCAGCAGAATCTCCCATTCACTGAGTGAGGATCTGTGGTTGTTAGTCTTCTGGGGTTTGCTTTAGGACATTGCCAAAATAAACAACAACAACAAAAACAAAAAACTCCTAAAACAAATAAAAATGAAAGGCCCTATCCCAGCATTCAGATTACAGAAACCTTTTGTGGTCACTGTGTGTGTGCACTTCTGGTGTAGTTCCTGATGCCCAGGCAGCCCTGGCTAGATCTCCCAGGTGCCCAAGGCACTCCCCCATAGTGATTGACACCTTTAATTGGTTTCTTTGTGAAGTTTAGACCATTTCCCATATTAATAAGCTAGATGTGGTGACTTATACTTTTTAACCCAGAACTAGAGACGTGGAGAGAGAAGGATCCCTGGAATTTTTTTTTTTTTTATGACTTCTCTTAGCCTACTGGGTGTGCTTCGGGCCACTGAAAAGACCCTGTCCCAAAAAAACAAAGGGACGGCTCTTGAAACACAACATTTGAAGTTGACCTCTGGCCTCCACAGGCATAGGCATGCATGTGAACACACAACCATCCCCCCACGTATACGTGTGTACACACATGAACACAGGCATGAGAGCACAAAAACAGAGCCATTGGGGAAAAAAAAAAACCAAATAACCTAAGTGGTCCTAGGCTGTCAGAAGACCACTTGCCCAGCATGTGCACAATGCTGTCATTGCACAGTGGCATGGACCACACACCTGTAATCCCGGCTGGGGAGGTAGCGTACAACTGCACGGCAAGTATGAAGCCAGCCTGGGATACTTGAGACCCGGTCTAAAAGCAGGAAAAAAAAATATGTTCCCCAACACTGCTACCCTGCAACTTCTGCTTCATGTTTATAGCCCAGTCATCCTGTCCTTCCTCTCTGACAGTGGGTAGTTGCAGGAGCTGCATCTCACAAAGGCACTGTCTGCCCCAACTCTTTTATTTATTTATTTTTAGGCAGGAAACTCTATGCAGACATACTGGTCTCTAATTCACAGAGATCCTCCTGCCTCTTACCTCCCAAGTCCTGAGTTGAAAGGAGTGAGCCACCCCCAGCAACTGCCCCCCACTTTTAAAACCCTGTTACCTGCACTATACCCTGAAACAGCCTTAGGCATAGGATGCAGGGACCAGGAACATGGAAGATGGTGGAAAAGCTTAAAAGCAGTAGAAGTCACCATTTAATTACCTGTCATAATTAGCAAAGCATCTTTGATGTAATCTTTCAAGTCCTGGAGACTTCGAAGGTTCTGCCTGCTGCTTTGTCACCAAGTGGTCAAGCATGCAAACGAAGGTGTCTGTGTTTAGATCTCACCGTGCTGGGTATCGGGAGTACACAGGAAGCGGACTCCAGTAGAGCACACAACCTCTCCAGTCAGAAACATGTAACAGCTGCACCAATTGCTTCCTTCCTGAGAACCGGAGCAGAAAGCTTGAAGGAGACCCAGGTTCCAGGAGATGCCAGTATCAGGGTTGAACAGCAGATGAGGGTGGCTTCTTCCACTGCGGTTAGCTGTCCGTCTCCCTCATGCAGCCAGGAGCAGAGGAAGAGATGAACTGTTTAAACCCAGGTCTGTAACGGATCCTTAAATGAACTTGTAGTTACGGTTACCACATCTGGGCCAATCTTTCTAGGCCTCTGCAAAGCCAAGGGTCAGTATCGTAATGGCGTCTCTGTTCCACGGAACAGTCCAACAGAAACACAGAAATTGGTGTGTTAGGTGGAAAAGAAGCTATGACTTTCGGCAATCCCTTTTAAGATTGCTGTGCATGCCGGGCGGTGGTGGCGCACGCCTTTAATCCCAGCACTTGGGAGGCAGAGGCAGGCAGATCTCTGTGAGTTCGAGACCAGCCTGGTCTACAAGAGCTAGTTCCAGGACAGGCTCCAAAGCCACAGAGAAACCCTGTCTCGAAAAACCAAAAAAAAAAAAAAAAAAGATTGCTGTGCATGTGCTATGTGTGTACGTGTACATGAGTGTGCAGGTCACGTATAAACAGAATTTACTGGGCTACCTAAGGTGGGCTCACCACACCCACTCTCCATTTTATTTTTTGAGACGGGTTCTGTCACTGAACTTGAAGCTCACTGATTTGGTTAGACTGGCTAGCCAGTGAGTCCCAGGGTGCCTCCTGTCTCTGCCTCCCCAGTGCTGGGATTACAGGCATGCGTTGCCATGCCTAGCTGTTACCTAGGTGCTAAAGACAGAGCTCAGGTCCTTGTTTGTGCAGCAAGCACATTACTGGCTGAACCATCATCCTAGATCCTCTAATTTTTTGAGATGGTGTCTCTCTGAACCTGGAACTTTCCGTTTCAGCTAGGCCGGCGAGCCGTGGGGTCTCCTGTCTACACTGTCTCCCAGCACTGGCATTGCAGGTACCCATCACCCTACCTGGCTTTTGACATGGGCGCTGGGTATCCCTAACTAGATCCTCCTGCCTGTGTGTTGAGCCTTTCCCCCTCTCCCCAGCCCCATTGCTGTGATCTGATTCCGTGGTTTACAACAAATGCATTTGGGATCTTGTCACTTACTGCCAGGCACCAGCTGTTGCTTTCTCAGAGGTGTAAGTTGCATTGTGTGAGCAGGGTGGATTCTCTGCACTTTACTAAAATCTCCCTGTTGGAAGAGGTGTGCTCCATGACCCGGGGTGGGACTGTTTAGAATCCACTTGTACGTTAGCGGGAGAACTCACTTAGGAAAAGTACTTGCGAGGATGAAGCCTCGAGTACTTGAGTCTCACATCCTGCGCTGAAGTGCATCAGCAAGTGAGTTTAATAAAACATGCTGTCTAAAATAGCCTGTAATTTCCTGTCTCTGCATTTCCCCTCAGTATCTGCGACGGGCTGGTGAAGGATGACTGAGTGGAGGGAACTCACACAGCCTAGTCTGCTGCTGGTCGCAACCCTTTCCGAGCGGCTGCAGCTTTTGTAAATAGCTCTGTGCTGGGCTATGCCCCTCCCCTTTAGTGTTGATCCAATTTGTTAATTTTGAAAATGCAAACTACTGATTCATAGCTTGAAACACCTGCTTTTGACCACAATGAAACTGATAAAAATATGAAGATGAATGAATCTTTTTTCATGTCATTTCCCTACTTCTCGGTCTTATTTTTTTTTTAACTAGTCCCATGATTTAAAGTGACAAAAATTTGATTAGATGCTTTTATCTTTGGGGACTGGGGAAAACACATATGGAAAAGAATTGTTACAGATGGCAGGTGTGAATGGGCAGGTGTCAGCTTTGTGGAGAGGGAATCACACAAGTACCCTTTGGCTTGTGATTGCCCAGGTTAGCCTAGGCTCCATCCAGGCCATTCCATGGGAGTCGCTGACTCTTGGCACCAAACGTGTGTTAGATGTTACTTGAACCCAGCTTGGATGCTTCTGGAAACATCTGCAGGTACCCTCCGAGGTGACCCAAGTGAAGTGAGCTGTTCTCTGTGTGATTCTGGTCTCCTTGCTTCAAAGCTGAGTGGATTGTTCTAAAGTGTAGATGGGGCAGCATTCAAACATCCCTACAGGAAGTTGAGAAACAGGCTCCCTGTGTGCCCAGGAGGAAATGTGAAGACAGAAGAAGACATGTGTTCCCTTTGTCAAACCTCAGAAGACAGGAAAGTATATCAGAGGACTACGTTTTCTTCCCTTGCCTTCCTTTTCCAGACCTGGGAAAGTGGCTTGCTCTGTTCTCCAAGCCTGCAGATACCCCCGAATCTCTCAGTGCTGAGAAGGAGGTGTTGCCCCAAGACACCTTCCCACTCAGTTCAGGCACCCAGGAGAGGCAGTGGCTTTTGTGTAAGGCTGGACTAGAACAGAGGCCGGAAGTGTAAGGCAGGGTTTGGGGTCTGATAGCCTGGATGCAGAGCCAAGTTCTTTCACTACAGTCAAGAGGTGTCCCTTACAAGGGAAAAGATACACTCTTTTAACTCCTGACTTGCCACATAATTTGCCAAAGTTCAAGTTAATTCTGTTACCACATCCAATGGTTGGTTCATTCAGATATAGTCTTTATTCAGGAAAAAAAGTAAATCTCACCAAAACACGGTGCTAAGTTAAACATATCAGATGATTTAAGCTCAGTGGATCCCCTGTGTGCCTGACGTCACAGGAGAAACCAAAGCAGCATTCTGAACAGTCAAAACAGCAGGTGATGGTGGCAGAAGAGGCTGAGTCCCAGACAGCCAGGACTACGTGGGAAAAAACAAAAAACTCTGAGGCTCTGTTACAAAATAACTAGGATATATTCTGCTCTGTTTGTTTGGGTTTTATTGGTGGTAGGTGTTTTTTTCCCCCTTCCTGAGACAGTCTTTTGTCACCCAGACTGGAACTCACTATGTATATGAAGATGACCTTGAACTTCCGATCTTCCTGTGTCCACCTCTTCTGGGATTATAGGCATTTACTACCATGCCTGGTTTATGGTTTATGCCATGCTGGGAATCAAACCCAGGTCTTCATGTATGCTAGGCAAGCAATCTACCAACTGAGATACACCCCGACCCTGTGTTTTCTGCTTTGTAAGAGGGAAGTTTCAATCAGATCAAGTAGGTTGGTCCCTACTTCAGACTCTCATCCCTTTTTATGTCATCCTACTAAATCCAGCTGATGGTATCGGGTTAGTATGCTATTCACAGAAATCACATTTTCACCTGTTTC
Source organism: Ondatra zibethicus (assembly GCA_004026605.1). Taxonomy (NCBI): domain Eukaryota; kingdom Metazoa; phylum Chordata; class Mammalia; order Rodentia; family Cricetidae; genus Ondatra; species Ondatra zibethicus. The sequence goes on from PVIU01006495.1 coordinate 84,454, forward strand.
TCAACTAAGGTGGGCATACTTCTAGTGATGCTTGATTGGAAGGACCCGAGAGCAGAAAGGAGAATCTTGTCATTGTAGGGTGAGAAACAGCACCAGAGTTCTGCTCATCGCTACATGCGATAGCCCTGGGACTTCTCAGCAAGAAGTGAGATCTCTCCCTGCACCACTAGCCTCAGGAAGGGCATGAGGCATACCTGCAATTAGCGTTCGCTGAGAGACGCTGAGAAGCCAGGACACCACTGGTCAGTCGCAGGTTTTCCTGGAAGAGTCCTACAGAAATGCAAGTCAAGGAGACAGAGCCTCGGAGGAACTGTCCAGGCTGTGGAACCAATAGATTTATCAGGAGTGCTTTACAGGAGCTGAGTGGCTCAGGCAGCCCTGTCCCACCTTGTAAGGGTGGCTACACAACATCACTGGAGTCCCCATCCCTAGTCAACCCCAAAGGCCATGTGCAGCTAGGGGTCCAAGGTGGCTGGAGTGTGAGGTGTCTGCAGACCCTTTTGTCAGGGAGTGTTGTAGCCTGGGTCCTGTGTCTGCTGGGGGTCCCTGGAGCCAGCAATGGAGGGTGGCAGGCAGAAGACACTCAGCTTGCCCAGGGAAACCAGAATGGTCATCTCCAGGATCTGTCTTCTGTTTGGAAAACCAACAGCTAAGGAATAAAAAATTCCATTTTCCAATGACTAGAACTCCAACTAGTAAGAACCTGCAGCCAGATCAGCCTTCACTGGTTTTAGTCAAGATGGCTACTCACAATGGGGGTGGCATGGGTCGCTCTCTGGAAGATAACTGCAGAAAGAATCCTAAAGGATTTGTCCATCTGGGTGTTTAGTGAAGGAATAGTAGATACACAATGAGATGACCCCTGGCGAGGAAATTGTAAGAATTAATTCATTTACAACTCCAATCATTATAGATCTAATCTTAATCATTCTAGTATCTTCTAACCTTTTACTTATCTGTTTTGGGTCTCTCTCTCTCTCTCTCTCTCTCTCTCTCTCTCTCTCTCTCTATCTCTCTCTCTCTTGCGCGCGTCTATATGTGTGTGTGTGTGAGGGGTGGGGGGCATAATTGTTGTATCGTAGCACTACATTCCTGCAGGCAGATTCACTCCCCCAGCTCAATGTTACCACCCTCCCCCAGCCCATTAGCCAGGCACACCCGGAGCCAGCCAGGCACAGCGCTGCTGCTCCTGGCACAAGAGCTTCTTCGCCTCCCTGCACCAGGCAGGCGGGGGACCCTGCGCTTCTTCCTCATGTTTATGCGTAATAAAATAGCACACGTTCCCTCTGCTGCTTTATGAAGACAGTCCTTGCAGCTGTGACTGTAACTGGATTTTTCCTTACCAGCTAAGATTATGGTCCCATAACCCAATTAGTGTCATTTGGTGGTGGTCCAAGTGCCTCTCCTGCCCGGGTTTTAATTTGGGGATCCCCGGAGGCTGCACTCCACATCTGTAGCGGGCCTGCTCTTCCTCTGCCGGTATTTGCTCGAGGTTTATGGCGGGATTAGCTGTGTGGTCTGGAGGCGGCTGTCCTCTTTCATCCTCATGGCTCCGGAGCCGCCCAGAAGCCTTTTACTTTCCATCTAGCCCTGGCACCTAGAGGGCAGGCAGCCAGGGCGACTGGAAAGAATCAGAGCTCGCCGGGCAGGCCGGGGAGGCGCGGTCTCGCCGGAGTGGGGGGAGGTGCTGCTCGCTCCGCAGCTCTCATCAGGACGCGCCCGCCCCATCCACACGGGGTGCAGGGTTCGCCCCGCCCCCACTCACGGGCTGCCGGGGACTGGCGAGGGCTGGCGGGGCTCAGGGCGCCCATTGTGCAGGCAGCTGGCACCAGCTGGGAAGGGAATTAACATAACAAAGAGCCGGAGCAAATGCCGCACGGTCGGGCGGGGGCTCTGCGAAGCGCCCGGGGCTGGAGGAGCGCGCGGTCGCCTGCTGTCGGGTACCCACCCGGGCAGCCGGCCACGCGAGGCGCAGACAGTGGGTGCAGGCGTGTGTCCCTGACGCGTGTGCATGCGAGTGCCAGCGGGTGCGCGCCTGCCTGGAACCGCGTCCCAGGCCCGGGATGCGGGTGCCTGAACCTCACCTTCGTACACTGGGCACTCACGCACTTGGCATCGTGGCTCCCAAGTGGGCCTCGTTGGGCCTTCCTTTTCAAAGGCAGTGCTTTGACTTTCACCGCCTGTTCTCAGCAAGATCCGCACCTCGGAACCACCTGGGAAGCTTTTCCCAGCTCCAGGGCCGGTTTATCTCCATACTCCAAATTATTTGGCCTAGCCAAGCTTCCCCCCCACCCCAACACCTCGATGTTGTTGACCGAAGCATCCGCTGCGGTTCTAGCTTTCCAGAGCTGGACATCACGGGGCGCGCCCTGACCCCTACCCTGGCCCAAAGCGAGAGGCCGGCGTCAGAGTCCAGGCTCGAGCTGTCGGGTTTGAGACCTTAGAGTCTGGCCTTCGCCCCGCCTGGCTAGGGGTCAAGAACACATTCCTGACTGGCGCGTCCGTCGCAAGCTTCCGACTAGTCCGTTTCACCTCGCTTATGGCTAAGAGCCTTGTAATAGCCTGTAGGAAGAAAGCTGTCGGGGTGGGAAAGTTCATCTGAACTAGGCAGACAGACAGACAAAAAAACAAACACTATTTTTAGGCTACGCCAGGCCTCCGACTCTCTTGGAGGTCTCCTGTGGGGACTGTAGGAGTCAGGCTCAGCTGGACCCGCAACTCAAGAAGAGGACACTGCCCAGAAGCGCTGCGCCACTATCGTTTGACCCTGGTGACCACTTCCTCGCGGATCCCGTTCCTCTGCAAACTCCATTTCCCCGTGGAGAAAGACTAAGGGCGAGTCCTCCACCGACCTCCCCCGGGAGGGTGGGGAGGAAGCGCCGCAGCGGGGATCCGGGCTGCTGGGACCGAACCGGCCTCACCCAATGGTGCGCTTCCCGGCAGGCTGGTTGAACTGTTCCCCAAAGGAGGAGAGTGACTGAAAACAGTTGCACGACTCTGCCATCCCGAAGCTCGGTGTTACCCTTACGACCAGATTCTGAGAATGCCATTCTAAATGCCATAGAATGCAGTTTCAAGAGGGGCCTGCGCCCCCGAGGTCACTGCCCAGGACCAAGTTCCTGCCTCAAGTAGAAATGGAAGCCAGGGGAGTCAGCAGAGTCCACTACAGTTCAAGTGGCTATCCTTGCCGGCAGAGCCCAGAGAATGCTGGGTGCTAACGTCTCCAGACCTATTTTGCTTTATAAACTTCCATTTTAGGGTGTCAGATAATCCGGCAAAGGGGAGAAGGTGGAACCCCTGGTCCTCAGCTTGAAAATAACCTTGTCCGAGGTCAGCAGCCAGGCAGGTGACCTGGTCGCTGTGCAGGGACTTGGTGTTGGCTACTGTTGTTGAGTTCAGAATTCTCGCAGGTCCTAACCACTGTGTTTATTCTCAATAAATGGTTTCTTAATAATCGTTTTAATTAGCAAAAAGGCTGTCTTATTAAAGCTAATTAAAGGCAATTTGGGAACCTTATTTTCATACAATCATAAAATTAAAGCAACAAGAGGGTAGAGAAATGGGAAATGCCTCCAGCTTCCGTGCTGAGGGTGCAGAGAGAGACTGGAAAGGTCTCTAACCCCCACGGCAGTTCTGAGGGGCAGGGTACCTAGTTGGTAAACTGAATCCCACATTTAGGTGTAGCCGAGGACAGTAGAGGAGGGATCCTCTGTCTGTGTCTTCCTTGTGGCATCTTAGAGACATCCAATCTGCCCGCTCTCCCCTTCCGCTAGTCCTTTCCTGAGGGTTGTCTTTCTGTTGAGAAAGAAGACACTCTTCTGTTTCGTAACCCTGTACCAGCTGCTAGAGATCCCAGGTCTCACCTTTGTCCAGGGGCACATCTTCCATCTGGCCTTCCCTGCCAGCCATTGTGGGGTGACTGCCCTGTGTCATAAGCTTCCCAGGTGCTTAGAACCTCTTAGACCTGGCATAGTGTGATTTCAAATGGGTCTTAAAAAAAAAACAAAAACAAAAAAAAACAAAACCCGGAGTCAGATATTAGGGGGTTAAACACTGAAAGATCAGAGAAGCAAAGCAGCCAACCACTAGTTCTTACCTCTACGAAATCCTTAGATCAAATGGGGAATTCTATCTCTACAAGTCCTCAGAATGAATGCAATGAGCTCCTGTCTCCTCCCACCTTATATTCCTCTCCCTTCCCCCAGCCATCTCACTCCTGTCTAGGGCTGGGATTAAAGGTGTGGGATCCCAAGTGCTGGGATCCCTTTTGTGTGAGCTCTGTTTCTCTGAGACATGAGACTGATTCAATCTCATGTAGCCCAGGGTGGCCTCGAACTCATAGAGATCTGTCTGCCGCTGCTCCCGAGTGCTGGGGTTAAAGGTGTGTGCCAGCGCTGCCTGGCCTCTAGGCTACCTAGTGTGGCTAGCTCTGTACTCTGATCTTCAAGCACGCTTTATTTGCTAGACTACAAACAAGATATCACCACAACTTGGCTTTGTGTCCTCCAGACCTTAGCCAAGGTTTCTCCCCAAGCAAAACTGCTTGCTATGGGGACCTCCATGTCCTCCACAGCTGACCTCAGCCTTGGCCTTCCCCTTGTTTGGTGCGGGAGAATTGTCTGTATTCTGTCAATCATGATTTAAATAAACGCTGATTGGCCATTAGCCAGGATGTATGGGTGGGACAACCAGACAGGAAGTAGAGGCGGAGCAAGGAGAATAGGAGAATTCTGGGAAGCAGGAAGCTCCCCCACTCCTGCCTGGACCACCGAAGAAGCAGGATGTGACCTTCCCCCTTGAAAAAGGTACTGAGCCATGTGGCTAACATAGATAAGAATAATGGGTTAATATAACTTATAAGAACTAATACTTAGCCTGAGCTAATGGGCCAATCAGTTTATAACCTAATGTAGACTCTCTGCGTGATTTTCTCTGGGACTAAACGGCTGGGGGACCGGGCGGGACAGAATCCCCGACAGAGCCGGCCCTCATGTTACATTTGCTTTCCACTTAGCCTGGGATAACCTCACCCAGCTCACAAACAAACAAGCAAACAAAAACCATTTTCTCTCACGCTCTACGAGTCCTACTACAGCCTCCATAGGCGTGTTCCATGGCCTAATGCTAGAGTCCTGTTTGTGTTTGCTTCAAGAGGCTGTTATTTTAGAATAACATAATACTATAGCTTTGGGGCCCTGCCTTCACATGGCTTTAAGGATTGACACAGGCCACGTCTTCTCTGAGCTCTGGTCTTCATCAGGATAGGAGGCTCATCTCAGGAGGATATCTGTACAGCAGATATCCTGGATGTTCCTGGAGTGTGGGCCACCATGCAGGCGCACCTCACTACGCTCAGGTGGTTTCGGGACAGTTTAGGAAGTATGATGTCACATGGAAGAGAGCATCTGAACTGGTTCCAGCCTCTCCTCAGGTCTAGAGATCCTCAAGGCTGCCTTCCGTCCCTGCTCACCAGGTCACCAGGGTCCCTTCCAAAGGCGTGGACAGACTCCCCAGGGGTCCCGTTTCTTTGTTTACAGTTGCTCGGTCTGTCCACATCACATGTCAGAACTCTGCAAAGAAGCCACAGGGCAGGGGTTGGTTCCTTGCTTTTGTTTTTAAGCTTTTTTTTTTTTTTTTTTTTTTAAAGAAGAATGTGTATGTGTGTGCCTCTGCAGGCCAGAAGAACTGATCCCTTGGAGCTGGAGTTACAGGCTGTTGTGCACTACCTGCTGTAGGTGCAGGGAACTGAACTCAGGTTCTCCAGCAAATGTTCTCAACAGCTGCTTTCTCTCCAGCACCTCCTGGCCTTGTTGTTTTGGGTTTTCCAACCTCCTTCTATTGAGGACCTCCTTGTAAAGGACTCCTTCTAGCAGGAAGTTACCACTTCTAAGTGCTCCCTAGAAAAATCCCTTACAGCCTCCAAAATTCTTACCTGTCCTTGGAAATCCAGCTTGGTGGGCTTTGTAAGGCAAACCTTGTATTTCTCCTTAGGTGTTGCTTGGGGCCCCAGACAGAGAGGGACCATGAGTCAGGGAGGCCCTTTCTCCCAGCCCACCCGCACATTTCTCTGGCTGTGGTGGCAAAGCTGTCCAGGCTAAGTGTTTAGTTACTGATTCTTGAAGCGGTCATTAAATTAGAGGCCTTGGCCCTGATGGCAGCTGCTGTCACCAGAAAATACTTAGTAAAGGATGCTCACTAGAGTAAAAGACGAGCTGGTGGCACTTGGATTCTGACCTGTGTATACTTTGACCTACCCAGGGCTGTACCTAGAGCAGAAGTGCCACAAAAATAAACAGCATATGCCTGCCCCATGCACCAAGCACGGTGGTCATTTTTCTCCACCGCAGGCACACAAGACCCACATTTCCTTCCGTGAGTCTTCCCTGCAGTGTCTGCCCACGGTAAGCGTCCACAGGGGCTGGAGCTACTCTGCCTGGCATGATTAAAACCTGAATTACACGACAGTGGCTTCACTTTCAAGGAGCTAGAGAAACTGCACAGGACCCCTGGGGCGGGACACAAGCTCCTCGGGATGCTCCTTTTAACAAAGTTGTCATGAAATCCAATTAGCCAGCTGAAAGGATAGCGTGGGCAGGCCTCCTCAGAGTTAATACATAATAGAACATGCTCCGTACCAGAAAGAGTCTCTCTGTTGCAAGCTTGGAGGCCAAGACAAGCACTCCCAGCAGGAAAACATAGGCACCATCATCCCTGCTCCCCCAGTCCAGCAGTGAAGGTCTCCAAGAGGCACACACCTCCTACCCCCAGAAACCACTGTCATCAGTGAGCCCCGGGTATGAGAGGCTGGGGCCTCTGGGACAAGAAGCAGCCTCAGGCTGAGTGTGGTGGCTGACCTTTAATCTCAGCAATCAGGAGACAGAGGCAGGCGGATCTCTGTGAGGTCGAGGTCAGCCTGGTCTGCAGAGTGAGTTCCAGGAGGGCCTGGGTTGTTATACAGAGAAACCCTGTCGAGGTTGGGGGGGGTGGGGGAAGAGCCTTCGTGCTGTGGGACAATGGTCTGTACCCTGTCGATTGTATTTTAATAAAATGCTGATTGGCCAGTAGCCAGGCAGGAAGTATAGGCGGGACAACCAGGCAGGGAGCAGAGGCGGGGCGACGAGAACAGGAGAATTCTGGGAAGAGGAAAGCTCATTCTGCAGTCCTGACCCAGCTACAGAAGAAGCAAGATGTGACTGCCCCGCCGAATAAGGTTCCAAGCCACATGGCTAACATAGGCAAGAATAATGGGCTAATATAAGTTATAAGACTTAATAAGAAGTCTGAGCTAATGGGCCAATCGGTTTATAACTAATGTAGACCTCTGTGTGATTTCTTTGGGACTTAACGAATGCAGGAACCAGGCAGGGCAGAAACCATAGTCAACACCTTAGTGTGAGTTAGCAGCCTCGCCTCAACTCTGGGTCTGACTCATTCTCCCATAAGTTGTTCAGGCACACTCCCTCTCTTGTCCTTTTCATAGTGAGAAGCAGCTCTTGCTCTGTGGCTGACACCTCAGTGGATTTCCTACCTTTGCTACGTCAGGCAGCACTGCTCCGTGGAAGGATGATGTGAACCGCAGACATTGTGGTGGTCTGAGTGAAAATGCCTTAGCTTAGTTAGGAGGTGTGACCTTTTGGAGTAGCTGTGGCCTTATTAGAGGAAGTGTGTCCCTGGGGGCGGGCTTTGAGGTTTCAGATGCTCAAGGCAGGCCCAGTGTGGCACTCACTTCCTGTTGTCTGCTAATCTGGATGTAGAACTCTCAGCTACCTCTCCGGCACCATGTCTGCCTCTGGGCCACCATGCTTCCCACCATGATGACAATGGACTAAACCTCTGAACTGTAAGCCAGCCCCAGTTAAATGCTGTCCTTTATAAGGGATGCTGTGGTCATGGTGTCTCTTCACAGCAGTAGAAACCCTAAAACAGACACAATTTTAAATGTTCTAGTAATCCCATTTTAAAAGAAGTTCAAAGAAGGAGGTAATGTTAATTTTGATTAGATATTTTATTTCACCCAAACCTCCACCAGATGTCTTCACTAAGACATAATCAATACAAAATCTACAAGTAAGGCATGTTGCATTCTTTTTGGTTCCTAGATTCTGAAATCTGCTGTGTAGTTTTAAAAATCATTTTTTACGGGGCTGGAGAGATGGCTCAGCGGTTAAGAGCACTGGTTGTTCTTCCAGAGGTCCTGAGTTCAATTCCCAGCAAAAGAGTTTAAAAAATCATTTTTACATGTTATTTCTATATTTTTACATTTTGTTTGCATGTGTATCTGTGGACTTCATGTGTGTCACGCCCATGGAGGTCAGAAGAGAGCATCAGATCCCCTGGAAGAAGGTACAGATGACTGTGAGTTGCCATGAAGGTGCCAGGATATGAACCCAGGCCCTTCAGAAGAGCAGCAAGTACTCTTAACTGCTAAGCCCTCCCTGCAGCCAGTCTCCTGTGCGTTTCACAATGCATATAAGTTAGAGCATGACAATGAGACAGTGTCTCCTACATTACACCAGGTCACTGTGTAGCACTGTGATCCCTGATATGGGGGTCCTGCAGCCCCAACTACAATCCTCCTCCCATCTGTCCTCAGGGTACCGTCATGAATTTGCATAGAGCCCCTCTAGTTCAAGGCCACGGGAGCATAGAAAGGCCTTGGCAACTGCTGTTGTTCCCAGTGACTGTCCTGTGTTGTCCGGGGGTCCCATGCCCACCTGCATCGTCCCCACCGCACACGGCAGGGCTATGCTAGAGTGAGCAGAGCCAAGCTTGCGCACCGCCAAAGACAGGAGTATTAGCGGCAAACTGTGGTGTTCCCTAGGTGGTGGAAACCATTGTTAGGAACAGACAGGAGATTTTAATCCTCTGTTAGCAGAGCGAGAGAATGTGGGCAGCAAGTCAAGTCTTGCCAGGGAAAACGCCCGGTATGCCGTGCCACCACTGACTCTGCTGCTCTCCTCCGATGCAGTACCTTGGTGTCATCAAGCCTAGCCAAGTTGTGGCAGACCCTGAACTGTCACCGACTCTGCTGTTGTACCCTCTGATACAGTCCATCTCTGCCTCTGGCTTCTACAGGCACCCCCCCCCACACACACACAAAGACACATGTACATGCACATAACTGAAAATAAAATACATTAGCTGGTGGGGGGTGGTACACGTCTTTAATGCAGCACTCAGGAGGCAGAGGCAAGCAGTGCTCTGTGAGTTTGATGTCTGTACAGCGAGATCCTGCATCAACAAACAATAAACCCCTCACCCACAGGAAGTTCTTCGAGGCTTACACAACCCTCTCACTTGCACTTGCACGAGGCGGCAACTCTCTGGACAGCTCCTGAGGTTCTTATTTCACAGGTTAGAAAAACAGAAGCCCTACCAAGGGGGAAGCCAGGGAAGAAGAGGTGCAGGCTTTCCAGCAGGGTTTCCCAGGACATCACATGAGGACACAAACACAGACTCTAATTAGTTGAAAGACACAGAAAGCTGGGTTTAAAACAAGCAGAACAAACCTTTAAACCTTGAGATTTCGTAGAAAAGACTGTCTTTTTGATGGGGCTAGGGACAAGGAGGAGGACGACCTGATTCTTAGTGTAGTACATGAACCCAGAATGTTGAGAATTACCTGAGAGATGATCACTGGGTAAGAGATTTATTGCACATGCGTATGGACCCGAATCCCAGCACCTACACAAAGAGCTAGTCCTAGCTATGATCCTAGCACTGGGCAAGCAGCATGGAGACAGGAGTGGGGGAGGGGAGTCTCTGCAGGTGTCAAGGCAGGCAACTAAGCAATCCTCAAAAAGATGAGGATGTAAACTCGGTTCAGACTGGCCTTGTCAGCCTGGATCAAATGTCTAAAGAGTCTGATGCCAGGCAGTTCATTGTGGGCACATTTAAACACAGTAGACTTTGGAAAGGGGCCGGTTGGTGGTAGCACATGCCTTTAAATCACAGCACTCTGGAGGCAGAGGCAGGCAGATCTCTGTGAGTTTGAGGCCTGACTGGTCTTCAGAGTGAGTTCTAGGATAGCCAAGGCTGTTATGCAGATAAATCTCGCCTTGAAAAAAAAAAAAAAAACCAAAAATCAAAAGGCCAAGTCTGGTCCAAGTCTTTCATTTGACACATTTGGACACTGAAGCCCCGGTGACAATTACTTCAGAGCCGAGAAGGGATGCCCTTCGACCTCTGTGCAGCAGCCCAGACAGCTCAGGGCTCCAGGGAATCTCTTAGGAAGCTCAGGATTGTTCATGGAGGGAGGGAGATGTAGAGGAGGGATGGAATGGACGTGATCTCCCAACCCCCCATCAGTCATCTGCCATGGCCAGGGTGCCACCTGTCTGGGCATCGTTTCACTAAACTGCATCTGAAGACAGTGGAGAGGCAGGAATGGGAGCCACAGAGTCCCGCACAGTGGATGAGAGGGGTGAGTCGGAGGGAATGAGTAAGTACAGCTCAGGGCTCCAGACTGCAGCTACACCCCGAGGGCTGCGCCCTGGGAAGCGTGGAGATCTGTTTCCTGTTCTCATTTCGGCCCCAGAATGTTCATAATGAGTCTCCTCAAACTCTGCACCTCTTCATTTGAATTAGCCAGGGTCTCTCCCCACAAAATCAGTTCCCATCAGGTCTAGGCATGAAATGATTCATTAGGATTTGGGAGGAGTGGGAACCAGTCCAGGCTGAGCTGCAGGAGACACCCAGAACCACACAACTGATCAGCTGTGGCCTCTGCCAATTCTGCCCACACCCTGTCCCCAGGTCACTGTCTGAGATTTGCGTCACTCAACAGGCCCCAGCCTCTGAGAAAATGGGAATGGGGGTGGCTTTTATGCTCACTGTGAAGGTGATATTTACATTCTGAAGAACGGTGACCATATTTAGGGTGTGTTGAAAAAATTTGGGTCTCCATGGATGCTTGTGTCTATGACAGTACCCTTTGAGACGCTGGGAACACAATCCTAAGGAATTTGGGTTTTCAGGTCTCGTATTTTCATTTGAATACATTTTTAAACCTTTAAAAATTACATTTTAGCTGGGCAGTGGTGTTGCATGCCTTTAATCCCAGCACTTGGGAGGCAGAGGCAGGCAGATCTCAGTGAGTTTGAGGCTAGCCTGGTCTACAAAGAGAGTTCCAGGATAGCAAGGACTGTTACACAGAGAAACCCTGTCCCGGGAAAACAACAACAAAAACAACAAACAAACAAAAATTACATTTTGAACCTTTTAAAGTTACACACACACACTCAGCTGTGGCTCACCTGTGAGGGTATAAGAACAGCTTGTTGGAGTTAGTTAATCCTGAGGCTTGACTAGGGTCTTCAGTCCTAACAACATGTGCCTTCACCTACTGAGACATTCTGTCAGCCCTGAATATGTATGGTTTTAATGTGTATGGATGTTTTGCCTGCCTGTATATCTGTGCACCACATGTGTACTGTGCTGGCAAAGACCAGAAGATCCCCTGAAACTGGAGTTATAGTTAGTTATTAACCATCATGTGGATGCTGGGAACTGACCTGGGTCCTCAGCAAGAACAAGAGTTCCTCACTGCTGAGCCACCTCTTCTGCCCCCTAAAGAGAGTTTTAAAGCATTCATTTGTTACACAAGCATATATGTATCTAGACATAGCTACAAATGCTCATACATACACCCATGTCTGTTAAGAAGAACATATAAACTACACATATACATGCTTTGTTTAACATACTAAAATCTTCCCCATAGGAATTATCCAAGTTAGGGTTTCTAGTGCTGTGAAGAGACACCATGACCACAGCAACTCTTATAGTGGAAAATGTTTAATTAGGATTGATTTACAGGATCAGAGGTTTAGTCCATTATCATCATGGTGGGAAGCATGGTTGTGTGCAGGCAGATACGGTGCTGAAGAAGTAGCTGAGAGTCCTGCATCTGGATTGGCAGGCAGCAAGAAAAGAGAGAGCCACGATTTCTCAGAAAATTAGGAAACAACCTTCCTCAAGACCCAGAAATACCACTTTTGGGTATATATCCAAAGAATGCTCAATGGTGCCACAAGGACATGTGCTCAACTATGTTCATAGCAGCATTGTTTGTCATAGCCAGGACCTGGAAACAACCTAAATGCCCCTCAACCGAAGAATGGATAAGGAAAATGTGGTACATTTACACAATGGAGTACTACATAGCAGAAAAAAATAATGACATTTTGAAATTTGCAGGCAAATGGATGGAGCTAGAAAACATCATTTTGAGTGAGGTAACCTAGACTCTGAAAGACAATTATCACATGTACTCACTCATAAGTGGCTTTTAAACCTAAAGCAAAGGAAAACAACCTAAAAATCACAATCCCAGAGAACCTAAACAACAAAGAGGACCCTAAGAGAGACATACAAGGGTCTAACCTACATGGGAAATAGAAAAAGACAAGATCTCCTGAGTAAATTGGGAGCATGTGAACCATGGGAGAGGATTAAAGGGGAGGGGAGAAGAAGGTAGGGGAACAGAGAAAAATGTATAGCTCAACAAAATCAATAAAAAAAAAGAGAGAGAGCCACTGCCCACTGCCTTGGGCTTTGAAACCCCACAGTCTACCCCAAGTGGACAATCCCTCTAACAAAGCCACACCTGCTCCAGGGCCACACCCACTCCAACAAGGCCACACCTACTCCAACAAGGCCACACCTGCTCCAACAAGGCCACACCTGCTCCAACAAGGCCACACCTACTACAACAAGGCCACACCTGCTCCAACAAGGCCACACCTATTCTAACAAGGCCACACTTCTTAATGCCACTCCCTAAGCATTCAAATATGAGTCTAGGGGTCCTGCAGTGGCAATTACAGTGCTTCAGGACCCATTTTTATTCACCCCACCACATTCCACTCCTTGGTCCCCAGAGGCTTGTAGCCATATCATAATGCAGAAATGAATTCAGTCCATCTTCAAAAGTCCCCATCGTCAATCACAGTCTCAACCCTGTTTAAAAGCTCACAGTCTCTTCTGAGATTCATGGCAACCTCTTAACTGTAGCCCCCTATAAAATCAAAACCAAAGAGGAGATTACATACTTCCAACATGCAGTGACACAGAATATACGTTACTGTTTCAAAAGGGAGGAAACACTGGACCGAAACAAGACTGAAAACCAGAAGGGCAAACTTCAAACTTCACATCTCCGTGTCTGATGTCAAAGCACTCTTCAGATCTCCAACTCCTTTCAGCTTTGTTGACTGCAACACACTTCTCTCTCTTTCTTGGGCTGGTTCCACTCCCTGTTAGTAACTCTTCTCGGCGAGTGTCCCACGGTGCTGGCATCTCCAACATCTCAGAGTCTCCAAAGCAATCCAGGCTTCACCTTCACAGCTTCTCCAGGCCTCCGTTCGAGGACACCCCTGACACACGCCTGGCCTCAGTGACCTAGTGGTGGAGGGAGATTTCGTAACCCCTTTCTTATATCTTTGAATCTAAAACCAGAAGCATGTCACGGAAGCTGCTAAGTCCTGCTGCTTGCTTGAATGAGGAACATGGCCCCTCATTCAAAAACGTTCAGTTGGACACTCCCCATGGCCTCACTCTCTGCCCCATTATAAACTCACCCTTCTTAGAAAGTCCGCCAAGCAGTGGGTCCTCCCCAAGAGCTGCTCAAGACCGTACCTACAGGGTATTTAAGTTCCTGTCCCTAGACCTGCCACGTGATTTTCTTCTTCCTTCCCCTGCCTCACGTTTGGGAGACTTGAGAGTCACCCAGGAGCGCTTTGTTCATTAAACCTGAACTTTTGATTGGGTTTGATCTGGCTTATTGCATCAGCAGAGAAACCCACTGCCGGGGGTCCAAAGATACTTATTAAAATACACTTGAGATTTTTGTTGTTGCTGTTTGTTTGAAGGTGATCCTTTGGCCTCCCCCAGGCCTCAGTTGTGTGCACAGCCTGGCCCCTCCAGATCCTTGGAAAGAGAGTTACTAATTGTCCTGATTTATCTGGACCAGGCCCCATTTATGCCTTAGATGATAAATTAGATGGCCATCTTGTTCTCATGGGACAGCTGACTGTCCCCAGTCCCTAGGATATGTTGACAGGATGTCATTGCAGTCTGACCCTATAGTCCCAGGGTCTGGGCTCAGAGCCTGTCAGGTGGCCTGTGTGTGTGTGTGTGTGTGTGTGTGTGTGTGTGTGTGTGTGCATGCGTGGGGGTGGGGGAAGCACGCAGGTCCTGCTTCATAAGCAAAGCCAGTAGCATTTAGGCCACAGGGACATGTGCTCCTAATTCCCAGCCACATAAAGAACTAAGAATATGTAAGACACACAGTCAAGGACTCGGTGTTGCCAAGTCCAGAGCCACCCTGCTGTCCCGGACTCGGTGCTCTGTTGTCACTGCAGAAATGTTCACCAGTGCTGGCTTTTAGGCCAGTTTTGAATTTGATGACTGTTTTGATTCCACCGCCGCCCACCCAGCCAGGAGCTATCCACTAAGGGCGAGGCTGGATCACTCCATCAAGTGAGGGTTCTCAAGAGTAGAACAATTTCCCCCAGCAGATGAGACTCACAGGGACAGGGCTCCTGTGATCTGAAGGACCAAGACTTCTTTTGCTCTCTGCGGCCTTGTACGCAGCCATGGCTCCAGCGCTTCAAGGGAAAGCAGAGGTATGAGGCTTGTTCTAATTAGCCCCCAGTTGGGCTGCGGGCAGCGGTGAAATTTGTCCCTGCTCCTCCCCCCTCAAAGCAGTCCTGATGTTTCCAGGCCTCCAGGCTGCAGAGTGGGACTGGGGCTTAATGAAGCTCTCCATCTGTGGCTTTGCCCTCTCTGGCAGCTCCAGCTGCCTGGGGCCTGGCTTTGGGGAAAGCAGTCAAGACAGTCCCTCCTCCCAGGCCCCCCAGCCCTCCGCTCACCAGGGGGTCCGCTCCTCCACAGCCAGCCTCACCCCACCCGTGTTAGACTAATGATTTCCAGAGCCCACACCAGAGCTGCTCTTGTGGTGCTGACCTATTTAATTAAAACAGCAGCTTTCAAACATGGAGACTCTGCCCCTGGCCACAGAGGGGCTCTAGGCTGTCTCTGGCCAGTTTGGACATTGGCACCGCTCCACCCCTCGCCTTTCTTTTCTTCCTCCCTCCTCCTCTCCCCTGATTTTTCCAACATCTGTGTCCAGAAAGGAAGAAAAACCCTGTTTGGACTGGCTTCCATCCACCCGTCATTTTTCCCTCCTTTCAAATGTCTTGTCTAAAGTGGAGTCAGTTACATAAGCATCCCACCTCTTTCCATAAATTTCCGCAGTCTCTTAACAATAGGGTTACTGTGCAAGGGAAGAGGAGCCCACAACCACACCCCTCGAGTGCGAGTCCCCGGGCCAAACAGAACCAGAGATGCGTTCTTTGAAAGAAGCCAAGAGGAAACTCAGACTGTTCTGGGGGAGATCTTTGCTGTTGTCCTTGGAACACTTTCTTACCAAAGCCCGGGCCCCACCCCTCCCGCTGTGCCCTTCCAGCTCTGAGCATCACACTGTTTGAATGGATGCCCAATTTCTGTCTTTCCCTTCCCTGCCTGACAGTATATGTCACTATGTGTCCATGTCCCGAGGGCAGACTGTGCGGCTGATGGAGCTGGTTTTGTGTGTGTGTGTGTGTGTGTGTGTGTGTGTGTCTGTTGGCAAGGTCCTCGAAGGCACACCCTGGAGATTTTGTTTCTTTTTTCTTTAAATAGAAACAGTTAGACCTCACTAATTCAGACCAGTTGGGGAAAAGTCCAGAGCGGAAGAGAAGTCTGACAGCGTAGTTACACGGAGGCCTTTTACTTCTCCCAGCGTGTCCAGTTGCTGGAACTGGTTCTAATCACGTGGACAGATATGGTCCTGCTGGGCTCAGTCCAAGTAGACAGAGATTTTTCGCAAAGTCATCTTGAATAGCCAGTTAGCAGGAAGGCTTCTCTGGGTATAAAAACATATTGTACTTTTTTCTTTTCTCTATTTTTAGTTTTTTTTTTTTTTTTGAGACAGGGTCTCATGTCACTAGTTAGCTCAGACTGCACTGAACCCAGGTCCTTCTCTGTCCACTTCCCAAGGGCTGAAATAGCAAACATGTGACACTCTGCCCAGCTCAAAAGACACACTTTCCTTGGGAGATTAGATTTCAACACTTATGGTACTTCTCATTTAGGTCAGAGAATTATCTCACCTGGATGGTGGTAAGGACAGGTTCTCGTCTGTCAGTATCTAATGTATCTTCTATCCCATAGTAATCATGAAAGGATATGTTGAATACTGGATAGATGGATGGATGAGTGGATAGATGGATGAGTGGGTAGATGGATGAGTGGGTAGATAGATGAGTGGATAGATGGATGGATGAGTGGGTAGATGGATGAGTGGGTAGATGGATGGATGAGTGGGTAGATGGATGGATGAGTGGATAGATGGATGGATGAGTGGGTAGATGGGTGAGTGGGTAGATGGATGGATGAGTGGGTAGATGGATGGATGAGTGATAGATGGATGGATGAGTGGGTAGATGGATGGATGAATGATGGGTAGATGGATGAGTGGGTAGATGGATGGATGAGTGGGTAGATGGATGGATGAGTGGATAGATGGATGAGTGGATAGATGGATGGATGAGTGGGTAGATGGATGGATTAGTGAGTAGATGGATGGATGAGTGGGTAGATGGATGAGTGGATAGATGGATGGATGGATGGATGAGTGGGTAGATGGATGAGTGGATAGATGGATGGATGA